>JARHVA010006187.1:702500-802500 GCA_037957365.1 Torreya grandis | reverse complement strand
TGAGAACATAAATTATTATATCACTACACCATATTACACTTTATCTCAATGTTCTTTTAAATTATAATCTTGCTTTGTTATTACCACATTAAGGTTTCATAACATGCAATAAGGCACTTATAGCATAGCCTTCTAAGGGTAAATCATCATATGATAGATCCTATATTACAAATAATTTAACAACACTATATACTAGAGGTGTTTCATATCACCCATTTGAAATAGAAATAATCTTAAGGTCTTAACAATGATGACATATTTTTCCATAAGAGTTATAAGCATGATAATAACAGACTTGCAAATCATCACAAGATAAGTATTACAATCATAATAAAAGACTTTAAAAGCATTCCTATGTCAACATCATACACTAAACTGATATCAAGATTTGATATAGACCATCACTACCATGATACTCTAGTCTATGAGCTATCCAAATTTAAATTCACTTTAAGCAATACCATCTAGGTTTTAGTTATGTTTAATTGATAAATACTATCACATTAGCTCATATGAGAGTCCAAAATCCTCATATGGACTCTATTAGTATAAATCCCAATGCCCTATTAAGAATTATATTTTTAATGTCTTATTAGAAAATAAAGAATGCCCATACAATCTGGAATGAAATTAATCATATGATTATAGCAATATAAAAATATATCATAGAATTAAGATTAGAATAAGCAGATCCATAACAATTGGTGAAAGAGTAGAATACTTGAATATTATAAGTAAGCCACATCAAGGGGGCAAACTCCATAATAATGCAATAAAGACAAAATTCACAATATGATGATAAAATAATAACCATTACCTCCTATATATACTCTACTTACCCATGGTTATTTCATAGGATAACCATACTAATAACATCAAAAATTGCAATAAAATAATATGAAGGTATGTAAGCCATAAGTCAACCACACATATCCCTAGATGCACTATAGTTTAAGGGAATTGCATGCCCTTACCATTCAAAATAGTGATGTCCTCAATGTTTAATAAAATCAATATTTTTATGTAGGAACACTTTATCCTCCCATGTTGCATCTTCATAATGCAAATTATTTCATTTGATCAAATACTCTTTAATCACTCTTGTCCGCAATTGTTTAATGTGTGTGTGAAGGATCTCTTTAGGCTCTAGAATGACTTGCCCTTCTTCATCCAATTTAGGTAACTCAATTTGAGTGGAAAATATATTTCTAATTACCTTATTCAAAAAAGATACATTGAATATTGGATGAATATGAGTAGATGAGGCCAATTCTAGCTTGTAGGCCACACTAACAATTTTTTTCAAGATTTGATAAGGTCCATAATACTTGAGAGTAACTACTTATCTTTTTTATTTTTATTCAAATACATGATTATATGGATAAAAATTCACAAAGACCCTATCACCTATGTTAAAATGTCACTCACTATGGTGTTGATCTACTTGTTGCTTCATTTTATTCTATGGCATTGCTAAATTCTCTCGTAAACTAACTAGTAACTCATTTTGATGGTGAATGTGTTCCTCAACATCTTGAACCTTTGGATGCACCATCAAGGTTGAAGTGGCGAATGGGGATTGATACCCATACAATGCCATAAAGGGAGAAATTTTGGATGAAGTGTGAAAATAAGTGTTATACTACCATTCAACAAGTGGTAACCAATGAACCATTTGACTATTTATCAGAAACAAAATAATAAATACACCCTTCTAGACATTTATTGACTACCTCTATTTTCTATTAAATTGAGGATGATAGGATGAACTATGAGCCAAATTGGTTCTAAAACATGCAAATAATTTAGTCCAAAAAATACTAGTAAATATGAGATCTCAGTCATTTAGAATGATCTTTGGAGTACCATTCAATTTTTTATCTGTATTGACAGATTCAAAAGCTAATGTACTAGAAAAAATGATTATGATAAGGAACAAAAATGAGTATACTTGGTAATTTTATCTAAAACTACATTGATAACATTTTTATCCTTAGATTATGGTAACCTAGTAATGAAATCCTAAGAAACCTTCTCCCAATGTTAGCTAGGGATGGATAAAGGTTTTTAAATACCTAGTATTTTAATGGTTTCACCTTTATTCTATTGACATACCATCCATTCAACCACATATTTATGGACATCCCCCTTGATTCCTTCTCAAAATAAATCTTGCTTGATTCTATGATATGTTATCAAAGATCTTGAGTGACCTCTTAATGGAGATGCATGATGTTCCTGAAGGATTTTAATTTGAGGAGAGAATGCTTATAGAGGTATATTATATCTTTATACAATAATGTGTTCCCCTTCCATGTAAATTTTTTAAATTCCCAGAACCCAACTAAATATTTTGAATCAAATCATGGGTAGCATTGTCATTCTCTCATTTTGATCTAAATTCATCTAGCCATAACAATGCCTCAATTGATTCATCCCTCTAGGATAGTGAATCTGCCACCACATTCTATTTTCATTTCTTATAGAATATTTAAAACTCATGGCCTAATATTTGTCACACACTTTTTTAATTTTCAAAAAATAATTGTTATTCCAGAAAATATTTGAGGGTATCATGATTACTCTTTATCTAAACATGATGACCCATCAAATAAGTCTTCATTGCTTAACTTGTTGAAAAATACCCATCATTTCTTTCTCATAGATTGGTTTGAGCCTATCGTTTACATTCAGTTTGACTCTTAAATGCAATTAGTCTACCTTGCATGAGTATAGTCCCCATGCCATATCTTGATGCACCACATTCCATAATAAAAAAATTAAAAAAATCAAGAGTGGTCAAAACTAAAATGGTACACATAGCCATTTTCCACTATTCAAATGCTTTCTTAGTTGTATCAGTCCACTATAAGGAGTCATTATTCAATAAATTTATGAGTGGTGTTGTGATGTTACCATAATTTTTGAAAAACTTATGATAGTAGTGAGTTATCCCCCAAAATCCCCAAAGGTTTATGAGTGACTTGGGAACCTAGCACTCCATCATTGGTTGGATATTTTAAGGATCAAATTAATTACCCAAGTACTCAACCTCTTAGATTCCAAAATCACATTTTTAAGGTTTTGCATCAAGTTGATATTTTTTTAGAATTGAGACTACATGTTTTACATGCTTCAAATGGTATTCCAAATTTTTGTTGTAAATGAGGATGTCATCAAAAAACACCAACACAAACTTTCTCAAAAATTACCTAAAAATAGTATTCATTAAAAAATGAAATGTAAATGGTGTATTGATGAGGCCAAAAGGCATGAGCATAAACTCATAATGGCCTTCATGAATTCTAAAATCTATTTTATGTATGTCCTCTACTCAGATTTGACTCTGATGATACACAAAGAGAAGATATAACTTGGAAAATTAAACAACACCATGCAATTATTCTATCAAATCATCAATTACTGGAATGGAAAACATATCTTTGAAGGTGTCCTTGTTGAGTTATTTTTAGTCTAGGCACATCCCCCAAGTGTCATGCTTCTTTCACACCATGACTATTGGGGAGAAATATTCACTTTATTTGTGTCAAATGATTCCTACCTCCAACACATTTTACACCATCTTTTTAATTTCACTCTTTGAGATATATGTATACTTATAGGGTTTGATATTGGGTGGTATAATTATCAAAATTAGTTTGATGGCATGATCATACATTTGGCTTGGTGGAAGTCATTTTGGTATGTCACCAAAAACAATAGAATGGTCATCTACCACCATTAGTAAATCAATATGGGTATAATCCTTGGTTGGTTGAATTTTTATGGAAAACAAGCACGCCATAAATCCTTCAAGACATTTTCAAATAAATTCCATCATCTTATGAGAACTAACTAGTTGGAGAGATTTATCCTATAATCTACATAGTTTAAATGTTGTGCCCTCTGAATGGAAGCACATTAATAGTTCCTAGAAAGTCATCTCAATAGTGCCCAACATGGTGATCTATTTCACTACCAAAACAATGTCATCCCCTCTGATGGGAATAAAAAATATATGATAATCTAATAGGTAGTCTCCCATAACAAGCTTAATAGTATGGCATTTTCCATAATAGTTGATGATACCACCATCTGCAATCATGACTTAAAATTATAGAGCTGGGTAAATTAAATAGTTCAAATGAGTAGACAACTTATTTTTGATGAAGTTGTGTGTATTCCTAAATTAAATCAATATAGTCACCTTTTATTTCTTGAGTAAACCCACCACCTTAGGATTTTGAGGAGTACTAATACTAAAAAAATGTATGATAGGAAATAGTAGGATGAGAATCATCAGATTCATCCTCAGGTTTAACCAAACTTGTACCTCAGGTTTCATCATCTTTATCATCATCATTGGTTACTTCAATGTAAAATTAAAAAATCAATCATAGTGATGTCCTTTGCTCCATTTACTATCATAGAAAAGTAAAAAAACTTTTGCATGCTTCTCCTCATTTTTTTGAGTGGTTAATTGAATAGGCTGAGGAAATGATGGTGCTAAGAAATTACATTCACAAACATTAGTAAAAGGTCATCATTTGAGAATCTCTTTCTCCTCTATCATGCATGCTCTTGGGATGGCTTCATATACTGAACTAGGATTAAACATGTGAACCTCCAATTGGATGCTATCCTTGACACCATTTAAAAATAGTTCATTCATATTTTCCTTAGTGATGTCTACCACACATAAGGAGAGATTCAAAAATTGATGATTATAATCCTTTATAGTCCCTATTTTTGGATAGCTAGTTAAAGTAGTTTTCTGAGACACTATTATGATTTTGGAGCTGAAGCTCTTTAGAATATATAGACCAATAAATAAAGAGACCATTATTTTTTTTAGCACACAACCATCAATACTAAATGAACTACTCAGGTTCTAGATATAGAGAGGTCATGACCACATTTTGTGAACATGGAGTCTGATGTAAATTAAATAAATTAAAATTTTGAGTGATCCATGTGAGTAGATCATTAGAAATAAACTTTCACAGGTTTACTTTGGGTGACATCAACTTTAAACAAGGATTAGCATTGTGATTATTTGGAAGAGGAGAACCAAACAAGTGTAGTAGAGGATTATTTTATAATGGTTGAGCTAAAAATTTGACCAATTGCTCAATTATTTATTCTAAATTATCCCAAATCCATTCAGGTCCCCTTTCAGCCCTATGATGTCCCCTTTAACTTCATTGAGATCATCTTTCTGCACCATGCTATGTAACTCTAACTTAAGTTGTTGAACCACCTCTGAAATACATGAATTAGAAATTGTAGACTCCATGCCATCCTTGTGAAGAATTTTATGAGTTCATTTCCCTTTTTTAGGTTTGAAAGTGTTAGGACCAACCATGCACAAACCCTAGGAGTGTTTCAACCCCCAAAAAAGTGTAACCATGGATGAGACTATCACACTCAAATCACTGATATGAATCTAACAATTGCTAATGCACCCAAGGGGTACATTGTTGCAATCATCTCATAGAGATGAATCTTATGACTACTAATTTTCACAAAGTTGAAAAATCTCTAAGTATTTTTTTGTTTTCATAAAAAATCCACAAATAAAACTGTGTGATGAAAAAAAAGCATTCTCATATCAAAAGTTATGTTTTTTTGACCTTCTAGTGCTTGGGATGCTAGATTTGAAAAATTGTGATGCATAAACTTTCCCAAATTGAAGCTATGATACCATTTGTAATGAAATTTCTTAGATGATTCACAATAATAGAATGATATATTACAAAATTAAGAATGAAATACACATATCCACAATATCAATTAGAGAAAAAGTAGAATACTTGAATATTATGAATCAACCACTTCGAGGGGGAGACCTCCATAACAATTCAATAAGAACATACTTCACAATATGATAATAAAAGACTAACCCCTACCTTCTATTTATAGCTTAGCCATGATTATTCCATAGGCCGACCATACTAAACATTGAGAAATGTAATAAGATAATATAAAGGTATGTAAACCATAAGTCATCCACACATATCCCTAGATGCACTATAGGTTAAAGGCATAGCACAATCTAATTTTCTAGGACTACATATCCCATTCAACTTAAGGAAGGATATAAAACAAAGCTTATGTAATCCAAGAAAAATTTACTAAACATTGTAATTATTAATAAAGAATACACTTTATTTGGTAACTTCATATTAATTAACCAATTATCTATAAAATCCATCCATAGTGGTTAAATATTCAAAGGAATCAGACTACCATGGACATTCAATGATAGGGTAAGGATAGATCTCAAGATTTTCCTTATTCATTATGCTCATTTTCTAAAGTCCTACTACTATAAGCATTTCCATGAATCTGTGAAACAAAATCAATCATGTTGTACTAACCAATACTAGGTAGTCCAATCATATTTTAAGTAAGCATGCAATTTAAAAAATGGAAAACATCCTCCACAATAGGTTTAATCTAATGGTCTTCCAAACCTTTAATAAAAAAAGGCTTAGAATATAGTGTTTGTAGATTACAACTAAAAGAGAAGTTAGTTCTTCGTTAGTGATTGAAACACAAAAAAAAATTGACAAATGTGACATTCTCAAGCATAATCCCTTGGTTTGGGCAAGGTCTAGGAGAATGTAAACAAATAGAAAGACATAAAACAAAAACTATATATTTCCCATGGATTCATTTTCCAAGATAGATTAATGGTGTATTGAGTCAGAGATTTTAACCTTAGAGTCTTCGTCGATGTCGCACCTTCACATAGGTATCATCTCCCCTAGGTTACATAAGATTTGGCCTCAAATGAATATAATATAATAGACTAATGATGAATCTTTCCTTTAGATTTATGCATAATAAGTTTACACTAAAAGGCTTGGTCATTATGACCCTTATATTTATAGATTTCTAGATTGATTTTGACTATTAGATGGAGATGAATATGTGTGGCTCAAAAAAATTCATATTTGGCAAGTAAAATGAAATTAACATTGAGAATCAATTCTAGATTAATGAGGTATGGGTATAATTTTATGATATTTATTTATATTTTTGTTAATGCTTACAACTTTTCTTATGATGTCATTATTCAAATGTTTTTGTAATATTTGGATATTTCATAATTATAAATTAGTAAATTTATAGGGATTTTATGTTTATCCATTTTATTTTATTTTATAGTCTAATTAATCATGATTAATTTCTAGGTGATTCATGCAATATCTAAATTAAAACTAGCTATTCGACCTAATTAATTTAAAAACATCTCTTGAAAAATCACAATTTGATTTATGATGAATTATACAAAGTTGATAAGTGTATAGTTTATTCTCATAATTAGAGATGCACCAATATCTTTCAAAAAATTCATGTCAAAAATGCAAACAAATTTAAATATTTTAATTATTTATGTGTTATTACTAGAAATCATTCTACTTGTAATTTCAACACAAAAATAATAAGAATTGAGTATCTACAATATTCTTTCCATTCAATTATCATTTAATTAGGCAACAACACCAAAATATTAAGATTGGTTTGTGTGCTTAAGGATTATTAAACTACATATGTTATCCCAGCTTCTCTTTCTGTGATGACTGCTAAGTCTGAATCTAACGGAATTATTAAAACATAAAACTATTTTGTAAGATACAAACAATCATATCATCATGAGACTATATAATACAATAAAATGAGAAATAAGCATTGTTGATATGAGCCATTTTGAAAGCCGAAAAGTTATTCCAACAAGTTTGAACTCTCATTGCGAATAAGAGACAATTAAAAATACTTTTTCATTTCTTTTTTCTTTTACTAGCTACCTAATTTCATATTTAGTTTGAAATAACATTCTAATCATATTTACATTTTTTAGGTTCACCTTAACTAATAATTTACTCTCTAGTTTTTCCACCATTCTTGTCTTAAATATAACTTGTCGAGATAGAGATAAAATAAGTCAAGATTGGCCTGCTAAACGTATGACCAACTCCCCGAAAATCTTTTTTTTTTTTTTTTTAAAGGTAATTCATAATCGTTATTAACTGTGTCCTCCTTGGGACATCCTCTTTATTTAAGAACCACTACTTCCAAGTGCCCCATGTGGTGTATTTAAATGCTTTCAAAAGCTAGGATAGTTTCCAGGTCAAAGAAAGTCACTGAATTTAATGTGTTTTGGTAGAAGTAGATTGTATATCAACCACATTTCTGATGCTCATCTAAAATGGGTTTTAATAGTTTTTCTGCCATCCAAACTTATTATGGGCTAGTAAAAAATGTATCATCCCTTGAAAACTTAACACAATTTCATTTTCATTTGTGTTTCAAAATTTATTATTGAGCTTATGAATTTTAACCTAATTTTTATTATTTTGAGACATTCGATCATATTTTTCATAGATAAGGTGAATTGAAGGGTCTAAAAATAGGTAAGCAATCGACAATGAGTTATTATGCATAGCTTGGTTTACAATTATAGCTAATTTCAAATATGTTGACAAACTTATAAACGTTAAGCGATCACATGCAGCTGATAATAGTGGGTTATAATGTTTCATTGTGCACTCATTGTGACTTTTCTATCTATTTAATAAATGCCATGATATAATGATAACTTGAGACCCAAATTTAATGGTTCCTATTTTCGATCAGGTCAACAATTGAACATTGACTAATGGCCATTATTGTTTAACTAAAAATGATGCATAAAAATTCATTGGGTTGTGAACCCTATTATTTATAATGTATAGGTTTTTTAATCACAAAGTGTGACAAAGCACATTTACCAAACACAAATTCTTAAGCATTTATTAAATGAGAACACAAAACACTCAAATCATATGTTTATTAATTACGAATATAGGTACACACATTATCCTATCCAAATTATATGACTCTTGTTAATTATTAGAGTTGAGTATCTTAAAAAATTATCTACTCAAATGAATGCAATATTAAGCATATGGTCAATCATCTAAACTCAAATGATCATTGCTTGTGACTAATAGGTGAAAGAAGATGTCCATGTCTAATATGAACTTAGAATGGGAATAAACCAAACAATAGGATTCTCTTTTTGTTACCCATAGTTTGAATCAACTTCTCCTTTACGATGATATTTTGCCTCACATCAATGATTGTACATGTTTCACAGACAAATAAATGATCAAAATTTATCCAAATCATAATATCAAAATCATGTAATATTAAAATCTTAATACTAAAAAATATTCCACATAATTATATAACATATAAACATTAAAAAATGATAATAAAAATAAACCAAACCATATAAAATAAATAAATTCCTAATTTTATATAAAAACCATTCATTATTAATTATGCTTTATAACTCTATCCATCGAAAAGTACCATAAATCCCAACATAGGTAAATGGGATGTTACAACATCTCCTCCCCATATGAATAAAGTGGCCACGTAATTACACATTAAATCCATAAATATATGGATTAAACCAAATGAAAACACACATTCGCAAATCAATTTAACAAAACAACGACCATTCTGAGACCAGTGGCATGCATCTAAAAGTCACAAATTCATGAATTTGATGAATATTTGAAGTTGATTTAATGGCTATGTGGGCCACTTGAATTTTTAAAGCCAATTTATAAATTTTATGGGTTTGGATTATAATCGATAGACATGATCACATAATATCAAACCTACAATCAAAGGACACATGGTAAAATATTATTGGCCATGAGGTCATGGGGCACAACACAATCATGGCTTTCACTTGTGTCTTTGCAGACCCATGTTTTTCTAAAATTCACACTTTGATATGCACGGTTTCGCCTTTGTAAAACGTCTCAAAGTGATCGAGATTCGAATAATGCCTTGTATTTAATGGTCATAGGAATAGAGGGCATAGAGAACATTCTAAGCCTATATGAGGTCTGTGGATTCATTAGGTTTTAGAATCCAATTTAATTACTAGGTCAGGTTCATAATTTTAAGCCTCGGTTAGACTGTAGAGGATGCCACAATTATAATATGAGTGGCAAATTATATTGTTACTTATATGCTGAGGCTGATATGTATAAGGCGGTCATCTATTTTGGAAATCTTAAGGGTTTCTTAAACTTAAGTTATATAGTGAAATTGAATATGTTTATTTGTATATGTAAGGATTTATGATAACATAAGGTATCCACCTTAGGTACATAGAATATAAATTAAAATGATCACATATTTAAGTTGAAATCTACACCAAATTATCATACAAATTAAAGGGATCACAAGTTTAATAAATATAAAAGAGGTTATGGATATGCATTTATAATATAGAAATTAATGAACATTTTCAATCACAGATATATATTTCATGTCTTCCGAATTTATGTGTAACAAATACAACTTGTAAATTCAAAACCTTTAAATGTCATAAGTTACAATTATTCATTATTTTTTGTCAACAAAAAACTTCTTGCACCTATTTTCATCTTCTAATTTATATCTTAAAACCTCTTACAAATATCAATCTATAAGGCATTCTCTTAGAGGTATCATTGAGAGTAATAATACTTGTGTTAACATAAATATTATACGAAGACTACATCAATGATAAAACTACTACCAACTACTTGGTCTGAGGATTCTCTATCTAAAGAAGGTTTATGTGAAACTAACATAGATAAATTATTCATGAGAATATAATGAACTATAACCAATGTACACCAATACAATATTTACCCACCTTTAAAAATAATTGTCCCAACTCTCCTTTCTCAAAAAAACTAATTGCTAAATGTTCATGCATAACTAATTCCTTTCTTTATTTCATTTTACTGATTCATTTTAAACATCTTTGACATGCTTTTAGTTTTCCATACATGTTACTCAATGCAATACACTACCATCTAATGTGATGTTCCTTCCACAAAAGTAGTCACTACTATATAAACATTATAATATCATTTTACCAATTTACATACTCAATTCTTAATACACTTTTTTATAACGAAACTATTTAGAATTCCATTTTATACTATCTATATGTTCTTATTCTAATTTACATCTAAATTACTCCATTAGCTTCTTTTTAATGCTTCTTCTTTATCCTATTATGTTTCTCTAAGAAATCCTACATTTTTATTCTTCAACTGTTAGAATGTGATCATTAATTAATTTTCATATTGTATTATACATTATCACTGTAATGAAAATGAAATTAAACTAACAATTAATGTCACACCATTACATATATATAATTATTATTTTTTTTTTTTGAACTATGACAAGAACTAGCCACTACATAACCCTTGTTTATTAAATAACTCAATTTTCAATAGAAAGATTAAATCATATGCAATACAAATTGACTTTGGAATATTAAAAATATATTTAATTCAAATATGATATTTATATCGATAATCCCTAAGGTCTAGTTACAATTGGGAATGCAATACTCTTATCCTATTCCATGGTTTTTTTATTTTTCTTTCATCATGACATTCCAAAGAAGACTAGGTATATGAATGTTCATAATATAATTTTTCCATTCAATATTATTTACATCAAATCCAAACATTTTATTCTCTTGTTAAGATAGCTCTTATAACAATAGGTCCATATTTGAGTTGTCAAATTTAAAATAAAAAAATAAAAAAATTAATTAAATTATGATTAAATAATCACATTAAAAAAATATTGAAATAAGCATTCAAAAACTAAACAATAGAATAAATGTTAAATTACTTATAGAATGTCTATAAACATCACTTCTAAAACAAACTTTATAAATAAATTTTAATAAAAAAATCTTACCTCTTTTGTAAGTAGAATATGACTCGTACATGCCACTTAAGTGTTTATTGATATAATTATTATTTTCAAAGCATTGCATTTTTGCTTTTCCATTTGAATTGAAAGCAATTCAAATCTCTATCATCAATAAATATTAAATTTAATTAAATATACGGTAAAAAAATCTTAAACAAATACAACTAAACAAAACTTAGAAATTTAGTTTTAAATTTTAAAATTAATGAAAACTGATCTTGTAATCTTAAAAAACACCCACAATTCAATTTGTGGTTAAATGGACCTTGAAAGTTGTCTCATCTGATGATCATAAATCTGGCCTTGTGATCTTATCCCATAACCATCATAAGTCTTAAATATTGATAATATTTTTTATAATTTTTTTACTCTATTTATATTAAAATAGAGATTTAAAAGCTTGAGAAGCTTAAAATTTTAAATTATATATTTTTTTATATTCCTTTTTTCAACAAATGCTTAAACTAAATAAGCTTATTTAAAATATTTAAAATACAAATAAAATCTATACAAAAATAATTCTTACAACTTACATTTAATGGTAAGCTCGCACTATAACTTGAGAGATCTTCCATGTTGTCAAATAACTTGAGAGAATCCTTTACTTATATTAATTTACCACTTTCATCAACATAAGGATGAGATTTAAAATACTGATGTAACATCCCCCAAAGTGTCTGACAACTATTGGATTTGCAACAGAAGATGCCATTGGATAAACCTTCATGCCAGCTTTGCCAACATACTTTGCTATGGCTGCTATTATTGCATTTGCAACCATATCTGCCGGGCCATGAGATTGTATTATAAAAATTATCTATGGATGTAATTGAAATGTTTGAAAGTAAATAATAGGTTATTGGTATTAAATAATATTGAACACATGCAACTTAACACTCACCAATACATACAAATGTTAAACTATCAATATGTAAATAATAGTCAATGTAAACACACTCCTATCTAAATTTTAATTTAATATATATAGAGATAGAGCTAATAGTAATTAATCAAAATGTCATTGATACATACTATATCAAGGGCCACATCTGGATCACCAATTAGAGCAGAGAGTTGACCTTTTTCATAATAAGCAATTATTGGATCCAACATTCTGAAGAAAATAATTTTCCCGAGAGATTAATGTTGTATGGTGTTTATCCCATCTACTACCATAAAATGGAAAAGTGGTTGAGTATTGGGACATCTATGATATTCACAATTAATAAAAAATGATAGAGATTTAAAAAATTTAAAGTCCAAATGACAAAGACAGAAATGTGTTTCTGGTTTAAGAAATGTATGAATTTTTTTTGAAGGACGTTTAAATCACTTTAAATGATGATCGTCAAATTTTATAATCTTAGATTATGTGTTCAGATTTATTTTCTTGAAGCACTCCTCTTTAAATGTACAATCATATATCTTTAAAAAAATTATTAACAATCTATAAAAGAAATGAAAAAATTGTTGATATTATACGAATATCATTGACCTCAAAATGGGGAGAAAAAAATCATGATAATAAAACCAAACTAACTCATATAAGTTATACAGAAAAACTGATTAGATGAACTCTGTTGAAGATATTTGCAAACAAAGAATTTGTCAAACTTGACTTAACTAAAGTAAAAGATGAAACAATTTTCATCTTGATCTGTATATTTAGAACAAATTTATATGTATAATCATAAAATAACATATAAATTCTTAAATCGAAAAAAGATTACCTAAACAAGTTAATGTATTTTGATACATTCTACAAATCATTTTGACTCCCTAATAAAAACCATTTTATAGACAAGTACAACACATTTTAATAAGTGAATTACAGACCAATTTTGTGTGGAGGATATTAAAAGTGATTTCATGTATGCATATAAGTTTAAGACAGCATTCTTTCATAGATCTAAAAAACAATTTAACCAACTAATAAAAATAGTTTTCTAAACTAATAAACATGCTTTGAGAAGTCCTGCAGACTATTTTGGCCTAATGCACATTAAAATCCAGCTCACATATGCATTTCACTTGTTTAAGATAGTATACTTACCTAAGACCTTCTATCCATCCCGGGAACGGATCATTGTATGTTCCCTCAATCACACTAGGTTTTACAATGGCCAGTGGGATTTCTCCCCGGTTATAATCTAGAAACATTTCTCCCATTGCTTTACTAAACACGTAAACATCTTGCCATTCATATGTTCCTTCCCTGCACAGTTTTAAGGGTTAGATATATGATTATTAGACTTTTGAGGTCATTATTTCCAGATGCTCTTGTTTTCAAAATATCTATCCAGATGCAACTATGTTCAAATCCATTTTTATATACTTGTATGTGGGGTCTAACTTCTATGTTCAATCTACTTTTATATACCGATATGCAGGGTCTAACTACATCTCTCTTCAATAATAAAGATGCAACTATATTCAATCCACTTTTATATACAAACATGTAGAGTCTTAGCTCTACACCCCTCGTCAGGAATAAATGGGTTTTTATGAAACAAACATAAGGAAAAACTAACAAGAAGTTAAGGAGCAGCTCTGTACCTCTCCAAGGCCATATCTTTCATTCTTTGGGAAATAGTATTCTCAGTTAAAGCCTTATAGCTTTTGGATTCTATCATTCTGCTGTGAAGAGAGTTGAGAGCTCTTTTGGCTAATTCAAATTCATGTAAAATGTCCAAACCTATTCTATCTTCCATCTCTTTGGCTAGGCTTTCTCCCATTTTTAATGGTTTTTTAACTATTCTACCCTGTCTTTGCCCATTGGCATATGCTGCAGATTAAGAAAACAGAATGCAATAATATGTTGTTTCCATTAATTATCAAGCTAACAGCTAAGTTATTACATAAAGGGTGCCTGTTGATACATGTAAAAAGAGTTGAAGCTTCCTGCAACTTCTTCCAAACTCCATCAGCCGAGATGGTCCTTTTGTATTTGTCTCCAAAGCAACATCATACCTAAAAATATTTAAAAAGGGGTCTAATAATCACAGCATATTTTTCTGCATTTTACAGTCTGTTCAGTGTTTACAAAATTAAATTTTGTTTCACATTATTATCTTGAGTATTTATCTATATAAAAATAACTGTATGACAACCAAAATGTTTGTGATTCTTTTTAAGGCCTTCAATGAGTTGGTAGTCCATTCATATATGAAGCATTAAAAACTTTCCACTGTAATTCAAACCCTATCATATCCAGGTAAGGGTAGGTAACCCACTCGAACATTTAAAAAAATGATAACTTGTAATAGATGAACGACCTAAATACCTTCCGTGCATCAAATGATGTATTAGCTGCAGAGTATAGAATAATATCTACATGTTGTACGAGCTTATCAGCCACATCTTCTTGAATTCCAAGATTGTCCACTGAAACATCTCCAGCAACTGGAACAAGTTTTGACAGTACAAAACCCTCGTAATGCTCTCCATAAATGTCTCTCAAACATCTGAAGAACTCAGATCCTATTATCTGATTTATTAAAAAAAAACTACCGAGGAACTTTTCTTGTCTAACAATTATTATCAATATGTAATAAACTCTTAAATCCAATCATTTTCTGGAAATTTTAATTTTAAATATAAAGATGGTCATGACAATGTGATCTATAACAGGAATAACTTACTGTTAGATTGTGGAGCTAAAAGCTTCACTGATGCAGACATGGATAAGGCCATTGGAGGAGTTGCTGGAGTGTCACAGACACCGGCGTCGGTCAGGCCAACCGACGTTGGTAGGAGAAGGCAGGAGAGAAACCAACGTCGCTCAGAGATCGGCCGGCGTCGGCAGTCCCCAGGCGGACAGGGACCGATGTCGGTCGCCTGTGTGGTTCGACTGTGAGTATATTACGGGCAGTCAGTTGACGAACCAAGTGTTTGCATGCTTAGGGCTAATTATAGACTGAGAGCTACGGATCTAATTATTGTACTAGGTGTCTAATTATTGTTTGGATGAGTTCTATATAATAGACTCATGGTTGTATTGTAAAAGTGTAGCTAGAGAGTAAGAGAGCATTGTTATAAGCTCCTTCTATGTGTGAGGTGAGCAATGGTGTGTTCCTCCTAGTGCCATAGTACCAAGGTGGGTGCTGGATTGGAGAATCAGCAGGGTTCTTCAGGAGTGTATGATCTTGGTCATCAAGTCAAGGTTCACAGGTGTGCATAACCAGCTTGATCTGTAGGTTGGAGATCAGATAGGACAGCAACACAACAGGGAGCAGTATCAGGAGAGATCTACTTGGAGTACAAGTGTGTACTTGTGGAGTGCGTGGAGCACAGGTATAAGGTGAACACCAACTCAGTGTTTGAGTTGGGTGTTGGGACCTAAGAGAGAGAGAGCTTTGAGGAAAGAAGTACTGTTCACTTGAGGTGTGGGAAGCCTCTGAAGAGGTGGTGGAGAAGAAGTGGCATCTTCTTTATTGTATTCTTTTCTGTATGAGTATTAATACAAGTTATGTATTGTCTCTCATATCTTGTGTTATTTCTGGATTCTAGTTACTTGTTGATTCTGGTTATTTCCACATATTAAGTTGCTTGAATTTTGGTAATCAATTGTGTGCTTCTAGGGTTGGTCATTTTTCAACACGTGGTATCAGAGCCAAGGTTGCAGGAAGCGGTTTTGTGTTTGGTTATAGGGCACTCTCAGGGGTTTCTGATTGAGTGGGAGTAGAGCAACGGCAAATCAAAGTAAGCTAAGGATGGAGGAGTTGAAAAGCACAGATGGTCACTTATGGTCCGATGGAAAGAAAGAGCAGGTAAAAAAAGATTGTTGGTTTGTGGAAGATCAGCAAGGAGGAACTGAAGAAGCAGATGTTGCAGGTGATGTGGCACAGGATGCTCTAGGAGGTTTCTTGGATAAAGTTGAATCTTGTCTTACAGATTCGATTGCCTCTTTCCATGCAGCCCCAGATAGAGGCAGCCCCAGATAGAGGCACTAGTAAGCCTTGCCAAAGAATTGGCAAAGGGGAAGTGAAGCTGAAATTGCAGGTGGCCAACACATGGGTGTTGAAGGAGGTCATGCAGGTCCCAGGTTTAGAGATATGGCTAATTTCTTCAGAAGAGTTGGGTGATGGGATATGTACGAGAACTCTCACAGTGGATGCACTTTAATTAGCTAGTGGTAAGAAAACATGTACTCTTTATCTACTTGTTTATATTATTGATTCTTCTTTTATTGCGGAGACGTGGCTTCGTAGGCTTGGTCACATGAGCAGGAAGGAGATGTATGTTCTTAAGTGAAAGACAGATATATTTGATAGGCTTAAGAACTGGAAAGCCTTGGTGTTCTTAGAGGAGATGGCGGATAGAGACCAGTGAATGGGGCTGGATACTTCTGAGCAGGGCAGTTTGGACATGGGGATTGATTCAAAAGAGCTCGCGAGTAAAAAGTCATCACTCACAGGAAACACAGGTATCGGCATCGGCAGAAAAACTGATGTCAGTAGTATGTAAGACCGATGTCAGTCATGAGGACCGACGTCAGCAGCAGGAGGACACCGACGACAGCAGGTTGGTAGTCAAGACAGGCGCAAGAACCGATGTCGGTCAGATGCAGACTGTGGGGTGGCCGAGGTCGGTCACTGTAACAAATTTTGGGTGGACAGCGAGTTGTCAAGGAGTCTCAAATACCCATACGGAGGACTGAAGATGTAAGTAAGCCTCAAATTCGTTGTTCCTCTTCTTTATACTAGTTGATGACTGCAGAGCAGGAAGGATCCAGGAAACAGTGGGAGCATGGCATGGAGAGATTGCAGAACCAGACGAAGATTTGGTAGGGTTGCCAGTCAGTATGTTAGCACTGCAAGATGAATCGATTCCTTAGTTGAAGAATAGAGAGAATGGACACGTGAGACAAAAGACTAGGTCATACAGTCTTGAGGAGCTGCAAGACAGTTGTACAGGGTTTGACAGGTGGAGGATGAAGCATGGCTTTAGTCATTGTCAGGGTAACTACTTTGGTTTGACTTACCAGGGGGATGATGATTGCAACATCATTCTGTTGTTTTATGTGGATAGTATGCTAGCTAGCAGGGGTGTACATACAGGGTTTTATTGAGCTAAGGGTAAGATTAGTTCAGTGGTTTGCTATGAAGAATTTGGAGCAACGAAATTCTTCGGCATGGGGGACATGGAGATTACAGGTTGATTTTGTCTCCAGTGGGAGCTGATGTGAATCAAGGGTTAGCGAGATGCAGGATGCAGAATCAGAGCGCACCAAGGGCTGGACAGTTCAGTGTTCGAAATCACATGAGGTCTTGCATAGACCTCAGTTTTTCCAAGCAGTGGGAGCTGTCAGAGAGTTAGGAGCCAATTCGGAGAAGTGGATTCTTAGGTATTTGAGAGAGACCAGTAGCAGGGATTCATGCTATTTAGGGTCAGGACTTCACTACATGTGTTTGTAGGAACGGATGCGGCAGGGTACTCGGATGACAGGAGGTACATCACAGGTTGTGTGGTGGGTTGTCTTTAGGATTGAGCTTGAAGAGGGATACAAACCAGGAAACAGATTAGACGGGGTACAGGTACAATGCAGCTGTTTATCTCCAAGTGGGAGATTGTTAGATTGTGGAGCTAAAAGCTTCACTGATGCAGACATGGATAAGGCCATTGGAGGAGTTGCTGGAGTGTCACAGACACCGGCGTTGGTCAGGCCAACTGACGTCGGTAGGAGAAGGCAGGAGAGAAATCGACGTCGGTCAGAGATCGGCCAGCGTCGGCAGTCCCCAGGCGAACAGGGACCGATGTCGATCGCCTGTGTGGTTTGACTGCGAGTATATTATGGGCAGTCAATTGACGAACCAAGTGTTTACATGCTTAGGGCTAATTATAGACTGAGAGTTGCGGATCTAATTATTGTACTAGGTGTCTAATTATTGTTTGGATGAGTTCTATATAATAGACTCATGGTTGTATTGTAAAAGTGTAGCTAGAGAGTAAGAGAGCATTGTTATAAGTTCCTTCTATGTGTGAGGTGAGCAATGGTGTGTTCCTCCTAGTGCCACAGTACCAAGGTGGGTGCTGGATTGGAGAATCAGCAGGGTTCTTCAAGAGTGTATGATCTTGGTCATCAAGTCAAGGTTCACAGGTGTGCAGAACCAACTTGATTTGTAGGTTGGAGATCAGATAGGACAGCAACACAACAGGGAGCAGTATCAGAAGAGATCTACTTGGAGTACAGGTGTGTACTTGTGGAGTGCGTGGAGCACTTGTAGAGTGCGTGGAGCACAGGTATAAGGTGAACACCAACTCAGTGTTTGAGTTGGGTGTTGGGACCTAAGAGAGAGAGCTTTGAGGAAAGAAGTATTGTTCACTTGAGGTGTGGGAAGCCTCTGAAGAGGTGGTGGAGAAGAAGTGGCATCTTCTTAATTGTATTCTTTTCTGTATAAGTATTAATACAAGTTGTGTATTGTCTCTCATATCTTGTGTTATTTCTGGATTCTAGTTACTTGTTGATTCTGGTTATTTTCGCATATTAAGTTGCTTGAATTTTGGTAATCAATTGTGTGCTTCCGGGGTTGGTCTATATGTAATAAACTCTTAAATCCAATCATTTTCTGGAAATTTTAATTTTAAATATAAAGATGGTCATGACAATGTGATCTATAACAGGAATAACTTACTTCATTCTTCAGTCTTTGCAATGCAGCCTCTGAATCCTTAGCCTTGATAATCAAGAACAGCTTTCCAACTTGTGGCTGTGTCCTTAATATTTTCTCAATCACCACTGCATATTATCAATTCCAAGATTAGGCTTATCTAAAACTAGACCCACTTTAGTACTTTCAATCAGCACCAGCTCTTTATGAGAGATCCCTATTAGCAAAAGCAAAACTCTTTATGGAAACGAAACCATTTTACAAGGAAAAACATCCATGCAACATGGTGCATAACAGAAAAGGTCTTTCCTAATCACTTTATTAATGAAACCATTTAGGCACTCTTGTAAATGTTATATTATTTTCAATCTTTTCTCTTAATGTAGCTTTGAATGAGACTGGGAAAGTGCCTTAACTCTCTTTGAAAGCCAGTCGCTTTCATGCAACAACTTAAAGTCCAAACATTAGGTGACTTCTACTTATCTCATTCTTATTCAAATCTAGCTACTAACCCCCTTAGACAAAAAATAGTTGAACTCACTTTTCTAAGTTAAAATAGAAACAGACACAAGATTAGCACCTTTGGCAAGGAAACCTGTTGCAGGCGTGATTAGAAAGTTTTAGGCCTTGAGAAAATCAACAATACCCAAACCCTTGTTTGATGAGTACTCCTCCATTGATCCATTTCTTTCCTTTACTAATCCTTTTCTATCTTTAGTAGTAATATGAGAATTTGTAGCTCCACCTGCAAGGCATCTTGCTTAATTTCTTCTTGATGGTATAATGTGGAGAGTGCTTAGAAAATGAAGTGCTTTGAAGCTTATGTTCGAGAAAAAACTTATTAGAAGAGGATTTATAAAACACAACCACCCTGACACACTAGCTTCAAAGCCTCCATTGTTTACTGCTCATATGCGTGCAAAGTAAAAGAGTTATTACATAACATATGGTTGACCAAGGGGTGGATGAGAACAGTCCTACAACAGTATTTAATATTCTACTAGGAGTTCGTCATAAATGTGGGTGTAATGCATTTACTGACTCCGCCTATATTACATTTATTTGTAACCTAAGGGGAAGCCATTTTATTATTGGTTCAGTTAAGACCTATGAATGGTAAATCTTGTGTAGCATATGCTGACGTCAGCTGCCACATACATTTTGTGTGTATATTTCGAAATTAGTAGTAACTAGTAACCGAGGAGTGGTGTTGCCACACAAGTCATCAAAATTGCAGCATTTTGAGTAGATTTAAATAGGTTATTTTTTTTTTAGCAATGTACTAGAGATTTTGTGATAAATCAATAAATTGTGATATATTTTTTGATTGTATGTATGAAGGTATTATATGATATTATTGATTATATAGAATATCGATATTAATGTTATTAATGTCGTTCAAATCATCTAAGTCATGATTTTGATTTTAAGAACTTGACTTTCTATATTAGATATCTTAAAGGATTTATATTTTAGTGGATGGATATAAACAACCATCATCTTCATCAATTAAATTATAACCTTTTTAATAATGATCATATATTTAATAGTTTGATTTAAAATATAAATAACAATTTGATAAACAATATACTTAAAAAATAGAATTAAATCTACATTTAATTTATTATTTGATGATCTAAATAAAACTGTCTAAGAATTGATACCCTCTCAATTTTTTAATTTATGTATGATAATATTGAATTGAATGACATTAATGACAGCGAACCCTTTTACCAACTACTCTAACCTCATTCAGTAATCTGTGCCCAAGTACTTACAAGCAATAATGGAGGGAGGGACAATATTCTAAGGTAGACTGTTTTGTCATGAAATGTTTAGATCATAGTTAAGAGCTTTGATGTTTTCATTGTTTATAACAGAGTGTAATTTTTTGGGTTAAAATTGTGTGTATTATTTTGATTCAATATATTATAATCTCTTATTTATCATCAATTAAATTTATAATAATTATTTTCAATATTAATTTTTAGATAATAGTTATTTTTTTTAACATTAATTTTTAAATGATCGAATTGTTTTCTAAGAAATTTTGATCAATTAAATTTTTAATTTTAATTGTTTAATTTTAAAAAAAAATAATTTAAATATAAGATTGTTCAGTATTACAATTTATTATATATAATTTAAAATATGAATAAAATTATCAATATATACACTTTTTTGAGTTTTCTTTATTATTTTTAAAATTAAAAAAAAAAAAACTGATTACTTTTCAAATATTAATATAATTTATAATAAAAATAATAATATAAAATAAAGTATATATTTATTATACCACTCAAAAATTTGACGGTCTATTCAAAATTTCAAAAAAATAAAATAATTGATTATGTTTTATAAGTGCAACATACGGAGATTTGCTAAAGAAGAAAGTGAATTAGAATCGCATTTGTATTGATATGGACTTTATTTTGCAAAATAAGAGATGTAGACGATTGAAACTTATTGAGGCTATTTTCGGTTTATAAAATTAAAGATATATTTTTGAAAAAAATTGGATAGATTTTATTTTATATTGAGTTGGAAGTTTTCAAGAACAATTTTCATCAGCTATATTTTCCGAGAGATTTATTCATGTGTGTTTTTTTTTAATTATTTAAATGATTTTATAAAAAAAAAATATATGTTTAAATATTTTAATGATGGTTATATGTTGTGATTTGAAAATTTATTATTTTATAGGGAAATAAAATTTAATTAATTTTTTTTTAATATTTAAATATATTTTTTGGAAGAGTTTAAAATTATTTTTATGTGTATGAGATATCTGTAATGTTCTTGTTGTATCATATTTTATTTGATGTTGTTATTTGATTTTTAATTTTTTACAGTCATGATTTGAGTTGACATTTTCTCCCAGTAAAGAGTCTGTCTGAGACGTACACACCAACCAACTATCTTATTATGTAATTTTTTGTATATTATTATTTAATTAATAATAGTAGTACTGTAGCATTCTAATAGTAAAATATATCTCTAAAATATATAAAGGATTTTGAAGTATTAGGGCATTCTTATGTTAATAATCAACTCAATGCATTTCAATAGTAAATAAATTAGCAGTTGTCTCAAAAGTGCAAGTTACATTGAAAGGGATTTAATATTTTATTTTTATAAAGTAAGGTTTTGTAAAGTGAATGAGTGTGATTCGACATGAATATTGACCCCATGTCACCTTTGTGTACGAATGGTTAAACAATAATAATGTTATATTCATAGTAGAGGTGACAATGGAAAATGAGGTTGTGTGTTTCTTCTTACAGTGGCAATGTGTTATGTGACGAGAAGACATTCCATTTCATATTGAGCTTGATCAATGACGAAGTAGTGAGGAAGGGCAAAGCCATACAAAATATATAAATGGTGAAAGATATATAAGGTGAGTTGAGTAGTGATGGTGAGGGGTAATGATAGGGTATTTAAAGTGATATTGTACACCATAGGACCCATATCATATGCTAAACTTGGATTGAAGGAAATGAATGTATTTACATGCCCTGCACCCATTGTAGAGGGGTCCACAACTTATAGGTTGTTAGCATCTTTGATTAGTCATTTTCTATTATCAAGGGTGGATAACAACATCATGAGAGTTGATTTACTCGAATCATTACTATAATACTATTGACATGGGGAAATGTTGAAGTTCTGACATCTATATTTATGTATACTAATTATAAATATGATAGTATTTAGTGTATTATATATTTATAACTATAAATATTATTAAATATTATTGTAATAGATAAATTATTATTAATATTTATTAATAGTACATATAATAATAATATTTATATATTTAAAAATATAATATTATTATTTTAATATAATATAATTAAATATATTAATATTAAAAAATTATTAATTATTATTCTATAATAATATATAATATATAATTATGTATGATTAGCATATAAATTTATATAATAAGATAAATCAAAATGTATGTTTGGTGTCTCTAGAATGATGTGTGTGTGTGTGTGTGTGTGTGTGTGTGTGTGTGTATTTTATATAGATTTAACTAGAATCTATGTATTCTAGTTATTTCACAATACATATTATTATTTTACGGATGTAAAAACTTTTAAATATACAAATACTTACCCACTATATAGTTAATTTACAATACATGTCATTATTTTACCAGATTTAAAAATTTCTCTTAAATCCCTGATTAATTAATAATATGATTAAGTTCCAAATAAATAAGTAAATTCTTACAATAAATACATAATTAAATTATTTTATTTAGAAGTAAATTAAATTATCATTACAAAATTTATTGGCCAAACAAATTAATTAAAAGTAGGTATAGCTTCTCTTTTAATCCATTTACAATAGTTAAATGCTAATACACTCATTTTAAAATATATTTGTAATAATATTATAATATGTAGTATAATATTATTAAATATTATATCATTATTAAACTATATATATGTATATGTATATGTATATGTATATGTATATGTGTGTGTGTATATATATATATGTATGTATGTATGTGTGTGTGTGTGTGTGTATATGTATATATATATATATATATATATATATATATATATATATATATATATATATGCGCTACTATTAGGGGTGAGGCCTTATTTAAAGGCATCACCATTAATTATAGGCTAAAAATGAATGTAGACCCTAACAACACTCTTGTCTTAGTTAAGAGAAGTCTTCGACTTATTGAATTTGAGGATATAAGGGTCTAGTAGAACTCTCTTGATGAATGATTTTTAAATTGCATAACTTCTTTTTCATGTGTTTAAGGACTGCCATTGTCTTATGACTAGTTTCAAGGCATTTTATCCTCCTATATTTACATCTCTTCCTTTTCCCACTCTGACTTTTGACTATCCCCATGATGGTCCTCCTTGTGGACATATTCCCTCTAACTTTGTATGACACTAAACTACCCTAAAACATTGTGGGGGAATTTGAGCCCTCTATCTATTTCACATTATTTTTTGCACTCTCTCACTTCCCTCCTCATACTCTTTTAGGCATATATATATATATATATATATATATATATATATATATATATATATATATATATATATATATATATATATATATATATATATATATATATACACACACCTTATTGACACTTTTATGTCCCAGGATTTGTCGATGCATTAATCTTCCTAAGTGTGTATTCACACATACACTAGAATCAGGGTTTGCTAGTTCATAATACTTTGAGACATATTTTTCATGTATTATCCTTCCTACTAACACCTTTATATCACCAATTCTCATTCCCTATTTTTTATTTCTATGTTAACCTTTTCTTACACATAGTTGACATCATCCACACCACATATGACGTCTTGTAGCACCCATATTTTAATTGATAACATCAGTAAACTAATGATATTTTATTTTACAGAATTATTTGTAAGCTAATGATGTCGACTAAAATCAAGTTTTGACTTTTAGGGTTTTGGTATGTATTTATAGGGTCCTCTTTTATCATTTCTCAAATAGAGATGGATAATTCGTGAGTTAATTATACTTACAAATCCACCTTAGGATGAAGAATAGGAAATAGGGTTAAGAGTATTTTACACCTAGGAAGACAAGTTAACATAAAGGCCTTAAACACATCAAGTATAGGAGTTACACTTATGATGCTTACCAAGCCTTTACAGACCGCAAATTTGATCTACTTAAGGTATATATTATCCATCTTGACTTAAAACCATATCTCATAAAGTGATATAAGACAAGGGGGATATTCAATCACTTTCTAATTTCTCGAGGTTCTTCTACACTATTCCATACCCTATTTTTCATTATTCTCAATCTTTGTCAATAAAACCCATATAAGTCAAAAAAAACACGTATGCATCTCTTGATTATAAATTTCTCAAGGTAATTTCATTGTTCATTATTTTGGGTAAATTAGATATTTATTTACTATAATTATAATTTATTTATCTTGTCTTCATGATGTTATATGGATGGTGTAGTTTTTTTAACACTTGTGCACCCTCCACATAAAATAATAACATATAAACTCATAATGCTAACCTCCTTGTCTATTTATTAAAAATAATTAAATTTCATAAAGATCTCATGACTTCACATTAGGTATGAAATTGAGAGAATTTATCAATTGTATTCTAAAAAAAAGTGGCCACATAGACCATAGTGATGGAATTAAGGCAATTAGTTGTGTTTTGGGGTTACATTTTGTAATATATATGTTCATCAAGGTATTTAAAACTACAACATATGAAAAACATCCACATATGTCATTTTTTCATAGATGTACACATTTTTATATAGAAACCTTGAATTATTTGATAGAGTAATACAATGATTATATCATGATAACCTAATTCAATGAGTGAGTTGACCCTAATGTAATCTATATTAAAAAATGTGGTGGCGTAGAAAAGGTATATGATTTTTTTCACAAAGTAATGTAATAATTATGAGATATCCTAATGCATCAATTTGAAATTTTCATAATACACATGAGGGAATGGGAGAAGCATATAATAAATTCACTAACATATCAATTCATAATACTAATATCCTTTCCATATCAATAAACACAACTATATGTCCTAAGAACATCATTGTAGTACATGTAACCACATTTCACTAAGTCATTTTGTCAAATTATTCACATGCCTTGTATATGTTTCCACATTTTATGTACATTTCTATCATGATGTTTGCATCTTTGTAACATATGAAAAATATTTGTTTTCAATTATGCTTTGATGGATGTACATATCCTTATATTTCAGCCTTAAAATATTATATAAGGGATAGAATCTTTATTGTAATCTTATTTACAAAATGTGATAAAATAAAGAAGGGTTGTAAAATATTTGACAAACTACAACATTTATATGTTGTATTGAATACAATGATTAAAAGATATTTAAAGCATGGCCATAAAAAGGATGATGATTACACCACATTAATTTATTTTTTTAATGTGCCATTGATTTCAAAATGTCGACGTGCATTGGAAATGATATCAATGTTTTTTATTGTATTCCTAAAGACATTACATGGAATCACTGAATTACATAGAATGTTAGCATCAAAAGGGTTTCAATCCAACTGGTGAGGATGATGGTTGTTCATGATTTTTTTAGTGGTGAATATTCATTATTTCATGAATATTCCATTTTTAAAATCTATATTTGCTTATTTTTTGAACCAAGAAAGAGCACTGGGTCACCAAAAATTTTGGGTTGTAAATATCATTTATAGATTAGCTCGCCCACCATTGATAACTAATTTCAAAATTTTGACTATAAATCTCCATGGCATTGAATGACTACTGCATTATTTCACTAACATATATTATACACTGCATATATAATATATTTCATATATGATTGAGATAAAAAAATTTAATCCAGTGTCGAATGACCACATGGACTCGAAGATGGCCACACACTCTAGTGGTGACAAAATACTTTAAAAAATGACTAGGGAACCAAGATGGTGACTAAAAGATCTAAAAATTGACCATAGGTCCAAAATAGTGAATAGAATCAAAAGGCATTGATTGGGAATAAACAATGATGAGGTAGACTAGATGGTGACCACATGGTTTGGTCATCAACCATAAGGTCTAGATGGAAACTAGATATACTAGACAATGTACACAAGGTCTAAACACTATCCATAGGATCTAGATGGTGAGTAGATAGGGTGGACAACATCCACCAGGTCTATATGCCATCTACAAGGTTTAGATGGTGACCAAATAGACTGGATAATGTCTATAGGGTCTAGACATTATCCATAAGGTCTAAATAATGACCAGATAGACTAGAGAACATCCATAGGGTCTAGACACCATCCATAGGGTTTATATGGTGACCAAATAAATTGGACATTATCCACATGGTCTAAACACTATCCACAAAATGTGGAGGCTATTTAGAGGGTTTAGATGTTGTCCATAGAGTTTAGACAACATCTACAAGAATTAGGTGATGACCAAAATTACTTAGCATCTACAGGGACTCTTAACAATAACCACACAAAAAGGATGATCGATTGCATAATACCCAAGTGGTAAGTCACAAATTATCTTGAAAAAAAATTGTTTATAATTTCATCTAGTGATAATGGTAAGAGATCAACCTAATTATCAATGACAAAAAGCATTTATCTTATTTAGGAAGCCAACAACACCCAATAAATGTTAACCTACACCCACTCAAAATACAAGTACTAAATAATTTACAAAATTTATTTATTTATAATAGCTATTATTTAACATTTGAAGGATAATAGCAAAATCTTTATGCAAGCAGATCCCTCCACTGATAGTGGTTTTCCAAATGAAATATTTAATCATAATATTATTTCACTATTTGAAGATATTATTGATAATGACATGCTACCACTTGAATACATTCTTGAATATGGCATGGCTATAGTGAATGGCAAACTAGATGATATGATACAAATATTTTTTTTTTAAAAAGATCTCATAAAACAACAACTCTCATTATAAATACAAATCCAAAATTTATGCCAAGTAATAGGAGACTTGAGGACATTGTAGATGATGAGATAAATCCATTAGAAGACACTTATACTCGCTAGACACAAACTTTAGATAACAAAAGTACTCAAAAATATGTGTAAAGAAAGAGAAACAAATGGATAATTAGAATGTCTTTTAAGTTTGATTGGACAGCAAAATATCCTTTCATTGAACTGGTAGAGCCAAAAAAGAGTAATGATAGCCAAGCTAAATGTAATTATACAATATATTCTTTAAAATCATGAAAGGATCACAAAATACAACTTAAGTTGGATACAATTGAGAAAGGCAAAGTTTATGTGTCGATTGAACAAGATGGACAAATTGAAAAGACTCATAGATGGAAATATGCCAATTAATTCATGGATGTTAGATATGCAATAGAGTATGAAAATAGTTAGAGACATATGTGAAATTTAGTTGAGAAAAGATGAATAATTACAGCTCAAATAAGAAAAGTTATTCAGTCTAATCAACATGCCAAAAATATATACTTCTCAATGATCTACCACATTCTTAAAAAAGGAAGACCTATATCTAATTTTTTAGATTATAAAACTTTGTTTAAACATAATGCAATTCATAACATTCCATACTCACATTGGTCAAATGGTAGTGCTTGGGACATGACAAAATGTCTTACAATGATTGAGAAGGAATATTTGAAAGAAAAAGTTAAAAATGCAAGGTTTATCTCACTATTCATTGATGAGGTCACATTAGTTGACAATACAACATGGGTTTGTATCCATATTTACACTTTTGAGAATAATCTAAGGATACTTCATACATTATCTATACATAAAATTGTTAAACATTGCAATCCATAAAAACTTTTCAAGTAATTTATTTCAACATTGAGGGATATTGCTAGGATGGATGATTATGCTATAGCTACAAAGTTGGTATGTGTTGGAGATGATGGTACATTAGTAATGTAGGGGAACATAAATTGTTTGTGTTTGAATATATATATATATATATATATATATATATATATATATATATATATATATATATATATATATATATATATATATATGATTTCAATTCATTTCATGGCCCATAAAATAAATCTTGCATACAAAATTGTAAGCATGTTTGAAAATGTCACAAAAGTGGAACTTATCTATGATTTGCATGCTTATATGTCAATCAATCTAAAAAAAGTTTTAGAGTTTCATAAATTTGTAATTGGGGTTATTGACACTATGTGGTATTTTCTAAATGTTGAATGAAATAATTTTTTTGATGAAATGTTCTCAATAGAGATCCATATATATTATAGACTTCATATATTTGAGAAAACAGGTTTGTCAATCTCTTGATGTCTTATACTCGAGGCAAGATAGTTTTAAACTACCTATTTTTACTAGTTCGCAAACTATAAAAAATATTAAGGATCCAAAATACTATTTTAAATTCAATATTAATTATCATATTTATATCTTTGTTAAAGAAAAGTAAATACCACTACACACATTTCAAAAATGAGTTGATATAGCAGGATCATAAATTGAAGAAGCCTCTATAACATGTGTTCTTTACAAAATTGTTGTACTTGAAACATGGATAAAATTGAGAAAGACAAAGGATATCTTTCTTACATAAATTGGAAAATATTTTCAAAGGGATGAGGTTCTTGAAGCCATGGTAGTGTTGAATCCCATATTTTGGCAAGCTGAGGATGGTAAAGAACAAATTAGTAATTTATTTCTCAGATGCATAGGCACTCTCATTAAACATTTTTATAAGTTTGTAGATATCAATGGAGTTAAAATTCTAAGTATTTTGTGAAAATATTTACTGACAACATAGTCTACCCATTTTGGATTCACAATGATTGATTAATAAAAGTGTCTAAATGTGCCAACTAAAAATTGTGCTATTACAAAATTATGGAAAAAAATGTATCCCAGTACCATCCTGTAGAAATATATTAGTGAATATTTTTTATTGTATGAACTTTTCCAAATAATGATTTTAGTCTATGTGGAAGATGGAGTCTTTAGTGCATTATCTTTTGTTAAATCCAAACTTCGTAACAGATTGGACATAAATCTAGACACATGTTTGAGATTGTATGTTTTGCATTAGCTAGTGGATGTCATTCCATATGATATATAACTTCAAATTTAGAATTCACTCAGTCAAAGAAGAGTTACTAATACAAGAAATGACAAAACTAATATAGATATTGAGAATGTATATGCATCAAATACAATACAAACAAATGATAATTATGAAGAATGGGCTACTCAAAAACTATTTTAATTACCTGAATTTTAGTATGTATGTTTCAAATTTCAATTTTGTAACTGATTTTTTATATTATCATTTGTATCAGAATACACTGAAACATTACTATTATGTAAATTACAAGACTTCATAGATTACGTTATTGTATTATTTTAAAATATTTATTTTATATTGCAATTGTTTAAAATTCAAGCTTTGTTAAACAATATATTTAGGTTATATGTATGGAAAATATTTATTTTAAAATTCATTTTCTATATGAATCAATTATTTTATGTGGTTGTAAATATTATACATCAATTAATTATGCTTTTATCACTATACATCTTAAGTAGTAAATTTCTAATATAATAGAAAACTTGCCATGGATAAAATGCACTGAATAAAATAGAGAAATAGACTTATATTTAAACTTGTAAGTTTAATTTATAATATAAATTACTCGATTTCAACATAATATATATACAAAGCATTAAAATAAGCTCATCATAGTTTAGTTGATTTGGATATCCCATTTTCATTAAAGAAAAAGATACATGTAATGAATATATATCATTCAATATGAAGAGTTCTAGTTTGCAATTGAGAAGTGGATGATGTTGCCTTAGCTTCCCCTTTCCTTGAATCAAATTATAAAAAAATTCTCAAATAAGATCCTTAGTGACAACATTAATATTTTTAAGTATTATCCTTTCTTCATGTGTTGCATCTCTTGTCGATAATATAGATGGATCCGCATTTATTTTCTCCTTAAAAAGAAATTTTGGATCCATGTCATGTTTTTTTTATAATCCTCCTTAGCGTATTATTTTATTTGTTTACTAGGACAAGCTTTTTATTCCTTTCAATTGTTGCATTTAAGTTTTTTCGCACCTTTTCCATATGAATATTAGGTATTTGTGTTTCATTCTTTAGGTTGTCATATTTTGACTACAATTTGTAATATAAAGTGGGTCAAATAAAAATTATAAAAGTGTGATAAAAATAGATAAAATTCGTACTACTTACCAAAACTTTATCCCTCTCCGAATTGGCAAGGTGGTAAAGTTTTTAATCTCTTTCCCATTTGTTGTAGTATGTTTGTGCTTCTACATTTAAATTTTCCAATCTATTTATCATAACATTTAAAAAATTATCATTATAAGAATTTTTCACTGTAATTAATCCTGATTCAACTTGATTCACTAAGACATCAATTTTGGATGGATCATTTTGAACCAAATAATGTAGAGAATATCTTTGTGAATGGTTATGATATCACTCATTAGTTTATTTTACCAAATCTTTGCCCTGAATCTCCCATTAATTTTAATACTGTCAAATCAATTTGTACTATGTCATTTAATAAATGGAAAGCATTATTTTCAACAAGATTATTCAATGGAAATGATATCAATTTGTCAAAATATTGCTCCTCATCATTGCATTATTTAGGTGGTGAACTAGATGAACCCCATCCAATTATTATTTTTAGATCTTGGAATTGAGATCCCTGAATAATGTTATGTGAAAAAAAATATGTTTGTAGGAATCAAATTAATACCCTCAAGGAAAGCATCATCAAGATCAATATTATACAAAATTATCATGGCACCTATTACAACAGACACTCCAGCCACAAAAAAACTAGGAAAATCTGATGTTGTTATATGTATTTTTCCCGCACTACCTGTTGGATTGTTAAATTCTTCCCCCTAGTATGTATAGTGTGGGGTGGTGGTGGTGGCATATTAATTATAAAGGAACATTCCCCTACAATATCAAATGCCATCACAAATCAATAAACAAACTTTATCAAAATTTAAACTAAGTTAAACTGAAGTTCAAAAATGTTAGACTTAGGATCCATACTTCAAGTTGTTGATATGTTTTATGGTGGTGGACATGTTGTAAGATAAGGTGAAGGTTCAATTTCTATCAAACAATCAAAAATTAAATTTAACATGTTGAAGTTTATGTAATTTAAAAAATAGCGTAATTGCAAACATGAAGTCAAATACCTTACACTGAAGGAAAATGTTGAGTAGGTTCAAGGAAAATATTGCTAATAGTAGATGTCATTATAAAATTAAATTAAACATTAATAATCCCAAAAACAATTGTTGTTACATTAAAATTCAATAAATTTTTAGAACTTTAAAACTTGGATTTAGGGATGTGCCTAAGAGACCTAGTTGATGTGTAGTAGTATGTGAGATACATCTTCGCATCTTCTTTTTCCTTATCAATGGTGTCGTCACACCATAATCTATGTCATCATCCCTATATAAATGAGAATCCTGAGATCCCTTGATGGCATGGTATTTGTTTAGTGTGGCTTCTCTTATTGATTGAGAAATTGATTCTCTTCTCTATTACCAAGAATCAAACAAAATTAATTCTAATTGTAACAAGCAAATAACATAAGAATTTTATGACTTAGAAGTAAACTTCAAACAAACGTCCAACTCAGTAAGACCATAGACTTATAGTTAATTTTTTCTTTCAAGATATTTGGAATAATGTTTCCATTCAACTCATGATACACCTCATAGTATAAAACCAAAATATAATTAGAAATGGAAAATTGTGTGTCATATTGAAAAGCACAATCCAAATCATTTATTATCTTATTCAAAATGAATGTATACTAATCAAATTATTTTCCACCAAGAGAATGAAAAATGTATGATATAGTCTAAAAGGGGATGTCTACGAGTCTTCCCTATAAAATAATCATTGCCTATTAAAAATCAATGATGGCTTCTAGATATGGGTTTTTTAATATTTTCAACTAAAAGTCACCTTCTTAAATGATTAAGGGTGATTGTAATGGAAGAAAAAAAATAATTAAAAACTTTAACTAAGACATTTAACTTTGAATTTCATACATAAAACATTGAATATTAATTAATGAAAATAAGATTACCTACTAAGGTGGATGTATCAATACCTAGGTGATTTTCTCGATATATTTTGACTTCCTTAGACAAAATAGCTTACATGGATATAATTTTGATGTTTTTATGTGGCATCCCTAACAAACATTCGATGTCTTAAGGAGAGGTGCTAAAAGTAAGAGTCTGAGAGTTGAGGGTAAAATAAAACTCTCTAGAAGTAAGTTTGTAACTAGACATGAGAATGTTCAACAAATTTGTGTATGTCTCATACTAGGGCAAGTAAATAAGGTATATTAAATAAAATATATCAATCTGGTCTATGTAAGATTTCTCATCTTCTAGAAGCCTTAATATTTTAAGGCAAAAATATTTTTGTAAACAAATTTATGAATGGGGGAAAAAGATACGGGGATGGAAGCCATTTATGAGATTCAGAGTAGATAATGAGATTTAATATAGAGGATGAGATCAAGGTTTGAACTAAGAGAACGAGAAAAATGAGAAAATATAAGGGGCAAGGGATATATGTAGGTATTTACCACATATTTTGGGTACCACCTAGAAGAGCTAGATGTCGACAAGACAAATTAGATGTTATCCACACACTATGGATGATGTATAGATAATATGAATCATGACTAGGTAGCCTAGACATTGTCCATAGGCTCTAGATAGTGTTCAGAGGGTGTGGACACCAACCATAGAGTCTATATGGTGTCCACAGACTTTGGATGCCATCCATAGACTCTGAATGTTGTCTATAGACTCAAGATGGTATATACAAACTATAGACACTATCCATAGACTCTAGATGTCATCCATAAAGTTTGGATAACATATATAAACTCAAGATGGTATACACAAACTATAGACACTATCCATAGACTCTAGATGTCATCCATATAGTTTGGACAACATCCACAAACTCTAGACACTGTTCACATGCTTTAGATGTTGTTCACATGCTTTAGACATCATCCATAGACTCTATACCTTGTCCACAAGTTTTTTCCACTGTCCAAAGACCTTGGACATTCCACATAATTTGGACACTATCCAAAGGGTGATGCATATGATTCACCTTCTTGATAAAACTACTTTCCCTTGATTTTACGTCAATTTTGAAATTGACTTTTCGATATTCACCAAAAAAACACAGAGGGATTTTTCCTAGGGGCCCTTAAAAAAAACCTTTGTTTTTTTGTATCCATCCACTAAGGCATAAATCCTTATAGATACATGTCGAAGTGGTTAAGACCAAGATTATACCCTCAGTGATTTACTCATGGCTGCTTAACCAAAAGAACTAATTGATTTAGATGTATGTTGACTCACCATTGTAAATCTACTATATAATATCAAATTTTTTATTTATGTGTGTATATATAAACAAATGAGAAAATATTAAAATTAACCTTTAATAAACAATAACTTAATTGAAAAATCAATAGATTTTATTTGAAATTTCCTTGCCAAATTGAATATTAATTTTTTTACCCAACAATTTCGATGGACATTTGCACTGTATTTTCTTTTTATGTGTGTACATATAAGCAGTGTCATATATTTAAAAGGTGAGCTAGCAAGATTCTTTGTAATTACACTAGAGGAATCTCTAATGGGATGCCAATGCCTTAGATTCATCTCACATAAGACAAAAACCCCAAAGATTTTGTTCACATCATATGATGCCAGATAATGCATGTCAGTAATTTTCAGGAAAGGGATGTTTCTTGGACAGTTTATTTTTACTCGATGAAAAAAATAATCTATGTTTATTTTGGCAAGTCACTCTTAGCTTTGTTATATTTTTATACCAGATACTGAAAATATCTCCCAAGGAGAGTTGTATAAAGGGCATGCCTTGGTTTGTCTATTAATACCTTGGCTAAAACTAACCTATGTTTATTTTTATCATCGTAAAATTTATTCCCTTGGTGAAGAATTATCACTCACACATGCTCGATTCTCTATTCAAGATTGAATAAGAGATTTTCAATTAAGCCACACAGAGCAATAATTCATTGTTTGTCTATGTATGGGAAATAAATATGCATGTCTACTCTGGTAGAAATGATGTTGAATTTAGATCAAATACATAAATTCCTTGAACCAAATAGTAGATATAAGGAAGAGTGAGAGCAATGTGGATTTCATACTATCCAACAGTGTCCTTGCTACGAAAATAAAATAATACATCGATATTAAGCACCCGATCTAATAGCCCACATTGTTGATAATAAAATACCCTACTTCCAAATCATCTCACAAGAAAAAAGTCATTTAACCTTCTTAATTCATTACTGAAGATCCTCTCTATTATTATAAACACATTAGTTTATTTTTTGATTTGCATCATGCGTCGCATTTTTTGTAATTGATAAATAGTCCATTATCAAAAGGCAACATTGAACATACTAGAAAATATGCATCAACAAGCACAAAAAATAAGAACAATGGTATTAAGATGAAAATCATCAACATAAGTTGACAAAACCTTAGAGAACAAATAATTAAACAAAAGTTTCAAAAAACTCTTTAAATGAAGTAGAGTATCAGACCATCCACAATCTCTTGGTATGTGCTAGTGATTATAAAATCTGCATGATTCATTACAATCAGATCGGTACTGAACTAACAAGAGAGATGATATTTCCCTTCAAAAAATTCCAATACTTTGACAGTGATAGATGCAAACAGAGCATAAACACAAGAAAACAAACAGATTGTTACAACAATTCTTGAAAATAAGAATTTTATTGATTTTCAATTTTCCTTGCTTACAATGTTGCACCCAAGGCATCTTTAAATAGAATATGAAAGCAAAAATTAACTGAAGATAAACTGCATAACTAACTGTTTGTTAACTAACTAAATGTTAACTGCTTCTCTAACAGTTTAACTAACTGTTTGATAACTGATTGTTAACTGCTGCATGCATGAGGAGTGGAGAAATTAACTCCAGTTTCTAACACTCCTTAATTTCTACCACAAACTATTTCAGCATTTACAATGCCTAAATTATTTACCATTCTTGCAACAGCGACTTTGCTAGTGGTTGCCATTGATGGCATACATCTCTTCACTCACTCTGTCTACCAGCTTTAGCTAGGATGCTTTTGTTTTGCAGAATACACTGCCTCTCATGCGAAATACACCGCCTTGCGAAATACATCACCTTATATGTGGATTACACAACCTTGCGAAATACATCGCCTTATATGTGGAATACACCACCTGATATAGCCTAGATTGAGGCTACGAACAAATACAATTGCTCAATGAGCATTCACTTAGTGTTTAAGACTGAGGAGTAGCCTGTCGAAAGGCTATCAACGGATATGCTTATGTCCAACATTGCAAGCTTCCTGCTTGCTTTAGTGTTTAAGACTGAGGAGTAGCCTATCGAAAGGCTATCAACAGACATGTTTATGTCCAACACTGCAAGCTTCCTGCTTGCTTACATTTCTTTCCCCTGACGCTTAATTGCTCAAGTTTCCTCTCAAGACTTTGCTGGGTTCTTTCCACATTGATCCAGATTTTTCAACGATCGCCCTGATCTTCAGACACTTTGACAGCTTCACTCACTATTCAACACACACTTTCACAACATCACTCGCTGTGTAACACAAGCTCTGTGGAGCTCATCATTTTAAACACGGTATTGCAGCTGTCCATGCTATAATTTGAAGACAATGAATGATTGCATTGCTTGCATAACACGAAAAACATACGCCTTGTAAACTGAATACAGACAGCAGATAAGAAACAAAATAATAAACAAATAAAAAACTTTTGACGGTGATTGTGTTTTTCAGCTGCGCCTTAACCGCAAACTGCAATCTTTATCACCTTCCCATGCTTCAGGGTTTTTTCTCTCTTTTTTTTTTCCTTCTTCTTCTTCTTCTTCTTCATGTGTCTCGTCCCTCCTTCCTTGGGTAGCTTCTTTTCGGCCTTGCCAGCGTTCTTCTCGGCATACTTCCACGCCGCTTTCTCCGCCACAGTCTTTGCATAACAGTACCAGTTCTTAGTTTGTATGCAGTAATCAAAGTCGCTCCAGCAGTTATCATCGACTACATCTTGGGGATTTCTATTGGGATAGAGATATACCACTCCGATGGTGGAGGTAAGTACCACTCGCTTCACTCCCAATTCTTTGCATGCCTTCAACACATTCTCGCTGCCCTTTACAGCTGGATCTATCACTTGTTCGAGGTCATCTGTCATGACACAAGCCATGTGGAAGACTCCCTTACACCCTGCGCTCTTTTCCCACGGTCTGCTGGATGGCCATGCAGGTTTGCACCCTGTTGTCGACGCCTTGCACGGCTCTTTGCGATCTGGTCTGAATAAGGCTGTGGCCTTTTGTCTTTTTTTTACTGCTGCGACTTGACTGATCTATTGTCTCTCCCACGTGTTCTTCCTCACACCACTGCTGCATCCAAGGTTGCGCTTCACTTCTTCGGTCTCTAAGCTTTTCACAATCTTTACGAAGTCTCTGTAATACGTGTGGGCAGAGACCGAGGTGCTTTACATCTGTGCTTAAAGCGAAGGAAGTTGTTTCCTGACCGCCACTGAAAAACACCATTAGATTGTCTACAATCTCATCATCATTCAAGATTAAAACACTTCCGGTCGCCTGCGCAAACAAAACCATTTCCAAAAAGTTTGCTTGCTCCTCTCCACTTTTGCGAATGGAGGTTCTATGCCGCTGAATTTGTTTACGAATTTCAGCAATCATAGCAGCGCGGGCCTGTTTGGCCTTCCCAAATGCCGTCTAGGGAAGATCGGTAGGGTGAGATAAAATCCCCATGCTGTAATCACGGAAGTGCCTTCCGAATGCGTCTAATTCTTCTCCTTGCTGGGCGCTTCCAGAAAACAGGCTGCGCGTCAACCTCTAATCTTTTCTGCAGTCTTCTTCTTTGACTGCTGATAGCTGTCACCTATAGCCTGTCGCTCCCCCTCACACCAAGCTGTCCCTTCATGCGTCCTTCTTGCTGCATTTTCTTCTTGCTAGCTCTACTGACTCTCCAACCAGGTGCTTCTCCTTGTCTGCTGCGCTCTTCCTTACCAGGGTCTGATACCAATTTGATAGATGCAAACAGAGCATAAACACAAAAAAACAAACAGATTGCTACAGCAATTCTTGAAAATAAAAATTTTATTGATCTTCAATTTTCCTTGCTTACAATGTTGCGCCCAAGGCGTCTTTTAAAAAAAAAAATGAAAACAAAAATTCACTGAAGATAAACTGCATAACTAATTGTTTGTTAACTCACTGAATGTTAACTGCGTCTCTAATAGTTTAACTAACTGTTTGATAACTGATTGATCTCTAACTGATTGTTAACTACTGCATGCATGAGGAGTGGAGAAATTAACTCCAGTCTCCAACAGATAGAATCCCTCAGTGCTAATTTCCAAAACAAATGTTCAAGTTGTGATGATACGCAAGGGGATGGCATGCAGTGTGTGACAGATAGGCAAAAGACTCTTAAATTATGGGCCCGTGTCATGTTTCTATTTTTCCTAACTTTTTGAATATAAAATGAGTGCTAATAAAAATTAAATATATTATAAATTATTATATATATATATATATATATATATATATATATATATATATATATATATATATATATATATGTATGTAATATATATTATTAATATATAAAGTAATAATAAATTATATATTTCAATAATATATAAAATTATAAATATATAATATAATTATATTTATAATATAATTTTATATTTATGTTAGATATTTTTCTTTGGTAAGGTTATTACATAGATTCATCTCGACATATAAAGATGCCTCCAATGTGGCAATTGTTGTTGCCATGAGGCCTAGGAAATAACAGTGAGATGATGCCTATTCTCTAGATAAATCCTTGAAAATATCTGACATGGCAGCCCTCATGGGAAGCATAGCACTGGCAAAGAACATCAAAAACATAGTGTACTTGTTTCTTACCTTGGCAGATGTGGGAATGGAGAGGTTCTGTATGACCTCCTATAGTTTCCACACCACAGTGGCATATGGCATGAAGCTTGTGTTGTAACATGGATAGGAAATACAAAGAATCATTATTGGTTTCATCTGGAAGATGAAAGCACATTGCCCTGATTAACGAACCACCCATTGAGGTCCCATAATCCATATTTTATCTTTCATTGATCCATGCTATCAATATTGACACTTACAACAAGTTAACATCAAGGTTAAGAACATACAATAAATCCATACTCAAATCTTTAAAAGAAAGGGCAAGGACATATAGAATATGTAAATACTAAAAGATTTTAAGATGAGTTGCACAGTGATGGTGAGGGGTAATGACAAGGTCTTTCAAGTGATATTGTCAAACCAAGGTAGTAACATATTTTAATGGATGTTTTCTATTATCAATGGTGAACAAGGATGCCATGAGAGCTGATTTGGTTTCGACAGGGCTCCATATCTCATGTATAGATCAAATCAATGATGAAATGCCACTAGTGTTGGTACAACACATTAAAGTCCCAGAGTCAATTTTGTAGCTTCCATTAATACACAATGCTTATATATTAACACCTAGAGCAATTACATCAGTGTTAAGAACATACATAAACACCATAATCAAAACCATTGAAAGAAATAGCAAGGCCATACAAAACATATTGGTCATTTTATATTGTCAAGGGTGGAGGAGGATGTCGTGAGTGTAAGGGCTCCATATCTCATGTATAGCTCAAATCAATGATGTAATGCCATTAGTGTTGGTACAATACATTAAGGTCCTAGAGTCAATTTTGTAGCTTCCATTCATACACAATGCTTATATATTAACACCTAGAGCAATTACATCAGTGTTAAGAACATATAGAAACATCATAATCAAACCATTGGAAGAAATAGCAAGGCCATACAAAACATGTTGGTCATTTTATATTGTCAAGGGTGGAGAAAGATGTCGTGAGTGTAAATATAATTATGGCAGGGCTCCACATCTCATGTGCAACTTAAATCAATGATGCAATGGCATTGATCCTGGGATAAAATAATGAGGTCTAGGAATATATCTTGTATCTTCCTTTTCATGAGAGTTGATTTGATTACAACAAGGATCTATGTCTAATGTGTTCCTCGAATCAATGATGTGATGTCATTGATGTGGAAAGAAAATAATGAGGTCTCACAATGTATCTTGTAGCTTCCATTTTTCCATGTTATAGATTGCATTCAAATATGTGGCATGTCACTAAACTTTGAACGTGAATCTTTTAAATGCCTAAATATTGACTCAAAGCCCAACATACACAAATGCAATCTATCATGAAATTAAAATGACACATTTCGCATGAAGGTTTGGAATTGGGATGTGAATGATTGTTGGTTCAAATCACATGCTTAAGTACACTATGGAAATGATTTTCCATCAACCACATCACATTGTGTTTAACCAACTTAAGAGATGGCCAGAAAAAAAATCACAAACGGTAAGAATGTTTACAACTTCAATCTTGATACTGATTGTATGTACCCATGTCCAGTTCAAAATTTTATCCAAAGTCCAAATTTCTCTAGGTTATTTCTAATTTTATTGACACCATTGTAACAAAAAAAAATATTCATTACAATAACAAAGACAGAGGGGGGAAAATTATTTGGAAATAGAAATGGGTTATGTCCACATTTCCTCATCGATGTCGAACCTGATCGCCCACAATTGCCCTGTCCCCAACACATTGGGCTCTTTAACTAGCAAATACAAATGCTGCCCCATCAAAAATTTGGGAGTTGTAGTGGTTGGGCAAAGCGGTTATCTCTTTTAATGAAGAATGCAAGCCATCATGTAGATAAAAGCCTTATATGGTGATTCAGATCCTGACCGATCTACCCTCACAATTAATTTACATAAGCTTATTTTGACATCTAAATACATTCCTACAATTAATGGATTTGCCATTTTTTTAAGCCAGACAAAATGTTCTCCATTCTCTGGTGATGGTATTACATATGTAATAGGCATTGAAGGATTTGAATCCATGCCTTTATGTTGTATCCACTTTTCAAGTTGATTTTCTTAGTGTCAAGATGTGTAGACTTCCTCGAATTGATGCTATTAAACTCAAACTCAACTTCCACCATCGGATTCATTTATTGGACATTTGTTATTGTCAAGAGTCGATGAGGATGACATAAGGTTCATTTGATTGTGATAAGGATCCATATTTTATGTGTGACTCAAATCACCATTATAATGTTGTTGATATGGATACAACACATTGAGGTTCCAAAGTCTATATTGTAGCTTGTGTTCATATATGCTGCAAATATATTGACACCTAGAGAAATTACGTCATGGTTAAGAAGATTTCAAAATGAGTTGGGTGGCGATGATGTGGGGCAATGATAGATTATTTTAGGTGATATTATACACCAAGGGCCCATATCATACATATGCCTCGGATTCAGAGCAGTTGTTTGATTTATATACCCTACACCCATTACAAAAGGGGTTTGTAGCTTATAGGGTGGTGGCATATTTTATTGACTATTTTTATTTAATTGCAGAAGGACTCCACATATGATGTACAAAGAGCAATACATTGAGGTTACAGAGTCTATCTTGTTGCTTTTGTTATGGTTGAAGTGAGTATAGAAGCATTTGCAAACTACATGCAACATGAATACATAAGAGGGCATCGTTGGTGATATAATATGAATGCCATTGTAGAAGAAGCATTGATTGAGAGAAAAGGTGGTGTATTCATAATCGATCCCAAGTGATAGATAAAATTGGTAAGTTTAATTCTCATATTTTAAAGACTGCCCGCATTGTACACTTAAAAAAGAAATATACTCCAACAATAAAAAGAAAAAACTTATCCAAAAATAAACGCCCAAAATAAAAAATGCATGCTTTCTAACATAACATACATCTTTAAAATAAATATTAATTAGTAGTTTTTCAAAAAAAAAAAAAAAAGGTGTGGGGGGGCGTTAAAATGAGTACGAAAAGGATGCATTAAAAGTGAGGTAGCATGCTCTTTTATTAGGGTAACATAAAACATTAAAGGTGACGAACAAATATTTTCCAACCTTATTAAAGATTGGGAACAACCATTTTTCAACCTTGTGAATATTCAACGAATATATTTTTTCCACCATTATTGTTATTTTTTTTTTAAACATTGAAGGTAGCACATTCTTTTAAAATATTTAATTTTGATAGCACATTAATGCATAGATATTAATGCATTCCATAAATATAAAAGGATTAAAGATTTGGTAACACATGGACAACCATTTTGTCAGTGGATTCTCCCAACTTTACAGTTTCAAGATTTTTATTTTTTATTTTTAAAGTTTCATAAATAATTTGATTGAATAATGTTGTTTTGTTTTTTTATTATATAAATATAAATATTTTTTGTTTTTAAATAATTAATTATAATAATTTAAATAAATATATTTAAATTAAAAGATGTTGAAGATGTAAATATAACTATCTTTAATCTCATAAATACCACATAAAAATGCTTTTCATATATAATAATGCATTAAAGATTTGGTAGCACATTTTTTTATAAAGATGAAGGTACTATTAAGGGGACACTCATTTTTATAGTGAATTTTGTCATAATTGAATGGATAGTTTCATTTTTTTTTCGGGTTAAATTGTTATTTTAGAATGGATGGTTTCTTTTTTTTTTCGATTAAATTGTTATTCTATAAAAGATATTGAGGAATCAATTTTCCCTTTTTTCATATCAATTTTTTTTTTTTTAAAGATTTGTATTTTGATAGATGACATTATAAATTATCATCCTCACCATTTGTACTATAACCGTATTGACATATGGGTCCATTTCAAATTTTTATTGTTACAAAATAAATTACATATATATATGATAATAGCTATAAATAATCAATTAAAAAAAATATTATCTTAGTAAATTGTATTGTTTATTTATATTTTATAAAATTTATTTGTATATGTTTAAATCAATTTAAAATAACCTCTATAAATAATTATTATGTTAATGACTTTTTATTATGTCAAAAACGTTTTCATTGAGACAAACAAACCATAGATTTGTTGCATATTTAGTATATTCACAGCCACTTTGATTTCTTTACATTCTACCACATGTAGGGATGTTTCATATCAAACCAGTTTGGTTAAAGTTTTTCTTACGATTCAGATGTTGACAGGTGGTGTTATGTATCACCCAAACATCTTTGTGATCACGTTAAATGCAACACTAGACAAACATATGCCTTTTACATTGAAATGAGAACTAAACAGGATTATGCCACGATTGTTGCATCAGGATTACATCCATGCAATAGACGAACAAGGTTTGTATCATACACGATGATCACACCGTAACAATGTTTGTTTCAACATCATCAAAATAACTACTAAATAATGACACGCCTATGTTGATAAGCAGTATTTTTTTCCACGTCCTCGTGTCATAACAGTGAATTTCCACCAGTAGAAGACTAATCATGACACTTGGCATTAAGGACAAATTAAAATAATCTTTTGAAAAAATCGTGATAGAGAGATATTATACAGTTGATCTATTATATTACTATAATTAGAAGTTGTCTCGATGGTGCAAGGAACTCTTGGAAGGATGTATTTTTTTATTTTCAGGTGTTAATATATTGACAATATAGACAAATAAAAGCAACAAGATAGACTTTGGGACTTCAATATCTTGCCTCCACATTAGCAACGTCATATCATTGATTCGAGTTGCACATTAGACATGGAGTCATGTTACTAACAAATCAGCTCTCATGACATCATTATCTACCCTCAACAATAGAAAATGACAAATCAAAGATGTCGCCACCCTACAAACTATGTAACCATTTGCAATGGGTGATACAAGTCAAGTAAATCCAACCACTACCCTAAATCTATGTTTGGTGTACAATATAGCCCCCTTGGCATATGATATCATCTAAAATATTATTTATCATTACCAAGTAGTGCACATTGAATATTTCACCACTTGTGTGTTCTTTATCACTTTACCCTTTCTTCTTGGGGTATGAGTTTAGTGTTAACATATGTTATTAACCTTGATTTAATTACTCCAGATGTTAATATATTCATAGCATGGATGAACATAACCTACAACATAGACTCTGGTACGTCAATGCCTTATCCACTCATCAGGGGTGGAGCACTGTCACAATATAATTAACATCTATGACATTCTCATCCACCCTCAACAATATAAAATGACCAATCAAAAATGTTTCCACCTTGTAAGCTACATACCCCTTTGCAATGTGTGCAAGCAATGTAAATCCAATAGTAATCCTAAATTTGGGTATGGTGTATGATATGGGATCTATGGTATTTGATATTAGATGAAATATCCTATCATTTCCCCCCACCATAACCACCCAACTAACCTTGATATCTATCACCACTTGCATGTTTTTTATTTCTCAACCCTTCCCCACCACTTTTCCATTAGTCAAACTCTCTGGGAAACAAAATATCTCCTCCCTGCATAGCTCGTTGCCACGTCATATGAAGGAATACACAAAGTGCCTAGTTTGTAGGTTTTAAAAACTGGTCATTGAATTGATGTACAACCCACTCCTCATTCAATAGTCATAAACATTAGACATTAATTAAAAGTGATAAGTGAGGAAACATATACCAGAGCGCATGGTATCGTATTCTACCCACTGAGCATGGAAATTTTTTATCTGTGACATCATTTTACATTTTATCCAAAACAAAAACTTGTGTGATACTTGTTATCAACCTCCTCTAATTGGTCCATCCCTGTCATCAACCTCCTTCAACTTATCTACCTTTCTTCTGAGTAATCACTGTTTCGTGTCATAAAAAATCATCTACTTCTCAAAAAAGCATTTAATTTAGTATCATTGGATGCGTTTTAATTAACACCTTACATTATTAATTAATTGCTCAAATTATTATATTTATTATTAATTTATATTATAATATATAAATTATATATATAATTATTATATTTCTTTTAAATTAATAAAATATATATTATAATATATTAATACATTATATTATAACACATTCATATTATATATATTTATTTTTTTAATATAATTATTGAAATCATCATATATTTATTATTAACATATCTTATTATATATATAAAGGATTCCTATGAATTTTTGGTAGGTCTCTCATTTTTAAAGTATGATTCAATGGTATGATTCAATGCTTGGGACATTGAAAGCTAACGTGAAGATCGTCGAGAACGAAACCCTAAGCGTAGACGGGAAACCGATCAAAAAGGTTTCAAGCAGAGATCCACTTAAGTTGCCATGGAAAGCGCTCGGAATTGACATCGTCATCGAGGTAGGCATGAATTCTGTGTATTATCCATCTAGGTGCGGTGAATTTATACTGTGAAAGGGAATGCAGAGCAATGGAGCGTTGGTGGATGGACCAGTGGCTGGGAAACACATTCAAGGGAGGTAATCATTATTTCAGTGTCTGCCCTCGCTATCGTCTTTGACACCCCGGCCCTCCAACTTCACCGGCGCCGAGATCTATTCCCTCCACAGTATTTATTACACCGAATACTTCTGCCAGTTGTTTTTCTTTGCAACGTTTTCTAGCTATTTTCCTCTGCAATGTCTACCATTTATTTTCAATGATAGGAACGACATTAAAAGATCTGTGGAATAATCTTAGGTGCGTTCCTGCCACTTGAAATGTTTTTAATTTTATAATAATATAAATTCTTAAATTATAATTATATTGAAATATTATATATTTGTATTATTATTACATTTTTATATATTATATATACATTGTATAATTAATATAAAAAAATATTATACTACTATAAATAATTATTATATAATTATATTATACATAATTAAATAATAATAATAATAATAATAATAATAATAATAATAATAATAATAATAATAATAATAATAATAATAATAATAATAATAAATCATTTTATCAATTTACTAAAAAATATCTTATATTTTAAGGATTCATCATCCCGTCAATTCTCACGTTAGCATTGGGCAAACTCACAGGAAGGGTCTAAGGCCCGTTAAGTCACTGATGAAACGGCCATGCACACTGCCCCTACACTAACTCTCCACATTTCGTACACATGTGTACAACACTTTCCATGCCACCATAGCATGGGACCCATATCATACACACCCATACATTGGAGAACCCATATCATACACAATTCTTTTTGAACTACCTGCACTGGATCCTATCATGGATGACGATACTATAAAATATAGTGTGCTTCTTCAAGTGAACAAGTGAACATGAAAACATGTCAAGTGGTCAAAGCAAGTGATCTAGCTAGGCAACGTGTATTCATATCTCATATGATTGAGATAGGAGAACTAGTTTTAAGTTGTTCATATTGTGACATACAAGAATGTGTTACTATTTTCAGGGATGCACAACATGGATAAGGCATTGATAATTAAATAATTTAGACTTCTCATGCATTCCACTAGGGAATTTCATCCCATGGTCAGAGTCAGTTATTATTATGAAATTTTGTACTTAATAATAACACCCCAAATTGCACTCATAACAGATGATTGGAGGTAAATAAAGGATAGGGTGATCTAAAGTTTTCAAGATGAGGTTCTTGATCATGTAACCCAATGCATAAGGCTTTTTAAAATCATTTAGAGATCCTTTTGCAGATAAATCCACAAGGGTAATTGTGAAAGAAGAAATTTTCAAGAATTGGTGTTCATGGACCAAGAACTAAAACATAACACTTGGTATATGAAATCATTAATTTTTATTCACGGTCATGACAAAAAATAGATTAGGTTTGCAAAGGGATCACAAAAACATTCACCAATGTTATGAATGACTCGTGCTTACTCAATTCAGTGCTCATTTAACTTGGCATTCACTGCACTTGGTGCCCATGGAACTTAGTATTCAGAGTAGAATCCAATGCTCTCATTCAATTTGGTACATGTTTGAATTTGGGGTTTATTGACAATTGGTGCCTATTCAATCCAATCCAATGCTTTTTACATTTGGCACTCATTGGATCTCATCAAGTACTTGTTTGATTTGAAGTTAGAATAATTATTTTCAAATTAATTTCAGATGTATGTTGGATTTTGGAGTTAGTTTAGTTTAACATAAGAATGAGGATAAAGATAAAATCAAACATCTAGAAAGCTATTATCTATGAGTATGAATTAAGGCCAAGAGGACATTCATGGTACCTTGAGAACCCATAAGTTCTTCTTTAATTTTGACCTTGTCAACTTTCCAAAATTTCTATTCCATTACATAGACCAAGTTGAAGAGATAAGCTTTCATTATAAACACTTTGTGTAATTTTTAAGTTCCAAGACCTATTTTTATGCTCTGAAACTTTTTGACACCTTAAGAACTTTCTTTAGTTCCCTGGGTCCTTGAAACCACTAGTTTTTACAATTAGGTCTATGGTTCCCTAGCTTCCTACAAACTTTGATTTCCCCAGTTAGGTTTTCAAGTGCCCAAGATGTCAAAGGTTAATAAGACTCAGAACAATATTGAAATGATCGAAGGTTCCTAAAAGGTAAAAAAGCTATATAATGTTATTGCTTCTACCAGACCATAAAAATCCTAAAATGGTGTAAGACAAATTACATATCCTTCTTTTGGTCATAACTTTCTTACATGGACTCAATTTGGCTCTTGTTTGAAGCATTGGAAATCTCTTTCAATGATTGATATGATATCATAGATTATTTTATCCTCAAAGATATTTATAGATAGTTTCACTTCTCAACTATTGTATTAATGAGTAATAGTGTGGTAGGCCCAATTCAAACGTCAAGTGACTTTAAAAAGCATATTCAATTAATTTATTACAAATTAATTATTATTTATATATATTTTTCAAAAACATGTCATATTAAAAATTCTAAAACCAATTTCAAATTGGTTTATGTAAAAAGTGCATTTGAATAATAAAAAAATAAAAGGGTGGATAAACTCAGGCTATAGTTCAAATTGGGTTAATGGTAGTTATTTAACTATGTAAATTAGTATAAAATAAAGGAAAATATTTGTAAAGGGTTTTAATTTTTCTTTGTCTCCTAGTCTATGGAACTTGGGTTGTTGAAACTTTGTGTACAACTAGTTTTTTAACTAGAAATTGGTTAATGAAATGGATTAGGATGTGTGAGTTAAATATTTTGTTTTGTGAATATTTGAATTCATCTATTAATAATATGTGATTTTTTGTTATGAATGAAGATACATGTTAAATTATTATATTTTTTTAATTATGTATTTTTGAAAACTTTATATCGAAAACTTTTGAATATAGAATTTGTACTATACACATATAATTTAGTTTGAAGAAATATTGTGAGCTTCTAACCACTTTTTTCTATTATCATATATGTTTTTTATATTTCCATTTACATATCAAAAATAAAATTCCAAACCAAAATTATTTGATGCCAAAATAAACCTTGTTTGAAAGGAAGAAATTGAGACTTTGTGTTTATTTCTAACCATAAATATAGAGCTGTTCTATAGTATTTTGTGTCTTGCAATCCATCTATTAATGTAATTTTTTCTCCTATTTAAAGTATGTCTTTCTCACTTTTATAAGAATACATTTTTATTTTATTGAACTACTCAAACTATTTCATTCTAATTCTAGTTGTCTAGATAGATTTTTTGGTTTACTTTGTTGTGTATTTTCCATTTTCTATTATATTTCCTTCTCATTCTTTTTCCATTTCTAGATTTCTCATTTCTCTTCGTTTAGCTTAGTTTTTATAATTTCATGTTAAATTACTCATTAAATCAAAAATCTCGATCATATAAGTGAGTTTCCCCTCTCAAGTGTAGAGAAAAATCACTAATCAATCAGTGATCCAATGTTGCAAGTTTGATGTTACTTCTAGTTTGAGAAAGTCAATAAAATATTCAAAAAAAACACAATAACATAAAATATTGCCAATAGCATCAGATCCATTTTTCAATTTTACCTAAATAATGAGGCTTAATTAGACTCTAAAATTTACTTAGAACTTACAACTGACCTTCATTATTATTAATATCATTAGAACAATAATACAAAACACCCTACATAATGAATCTCTTGCATGGAAAAATATCATATCACTCATTTGGTCACAATCCATAATACATAATTAAAATTTTTGAAATCTCACATGAATAAATATAATTTTATAATAATTCATCTAAAACACTACACACATAAACATTGCATTGGTGATCCAATAGTTGGAATCCCATAACAATTTTATAGATCATGGTGTGTAACTTCTTAGATTGTGCTAATGTAGGCATATTGTTGAATCAACAAAGCTAATAGATATTAATTGTGAAGCATTTATGGAAAATAAAAATACCCCCAAGAGGCCAAATGTTACCAACTCAAACACAAAAACAAATTATGCACGGATTCAAAATAGAAAGGAGAAATATAAATCTTATACTTATGGTAATCTGATTTAGAAAAAGTAGATGAAACACATGTTACCTTGTGATTGATGACATTCATGGGTAAAATTTTAGTCCTCTTTCATATTTTCATTGAAAGGTGCATTTTAAGGACTAAACTATGCTTCTTATTCATCGTTGGAATATATATATAATTAACATTGTTAATAATCAAAATGATAGTAATATTAGGAAATAAGTATAATAACAAATTATTATTAAGGCATGTCTATAGTTTTCATATATTTTGATGTCAAATATTTTAAATAAAATTTATTTTTACAAATTATTAGGGGTCAAAATCATGGATTTAATTAATCGCCCAATATTTTATAAAAAACATTTAGTGTTTTAATTGATCTCCAACAATTTTCTAGATGAAATTCTCTCCATGTGCAAAAATTTCCTAGTTGAAAAAGAATCTATGTCATATAATTTAAGGGAACGTTGAACTATTGTTCTAAAATTAGGTTATTACAAAAATTCATATATAATAAAAACAAAAAAAATTAAAAAAATCCATTTTGTTCTAATTCACACTTAAAAATACAATGATAAGATTAAAAATACAATGATAAGATACCTTAGTTCGGGAAGTTAAATAAGTTGGTGAGGTATTGGTCGACAAACACACATATGAGGGCAGATAAATATCATAGGATTAATATTGAAGATATCAATTGTGCAAATAATTAAAATAACTATTCTCAAGAATGAGGTAGATGTGTGGGGGTTGTTGAAGAAAGTTTCATAAATTGATAAAGTAGTAAAGGTTTTGAGAATGAAAAGAGAGAATAATATTATTTATATAAATAAGTTTCCAGTAGCTTCTATGAGAGTTTTTATGTGGCTAATGAGCTCAAAAATTATCTCACTAGGATAGTAGGCTATGGTGACTAGGGATGTTGTATATTTGGCATGGTTAGTGACGAAGAAGGGGAAGGTATTTAATTATTTTAAATAGATTATTGAAGAAGTGGTGATGGTGTGAGAAGAGGTGCATCGAAGGGGAGATGAGTTTTATTAAGGAATTATTTTGATCTTTTTAATAATTGAATAAATTGGAATACCATAAAGAGTATTTAAGATTGAGAATGATACTGGCTATGGGTCTCTCATAGTGAAGTACGCAGTGAAGACATTCAATCATTAAATGATATATGATTATATAAATAAAATGAAAGTGTGGATAAAAAATTTGAATAGTAAAAAATAAACCAAAGATACCAAAAGTGTATCAAGACTTCATTGGATTTTCTGTGATGGCACATTATTCATTGGCAATGCATAAAACCATGAATGCGAAGTGGTTAGGTTAGGATAAGTTGTCAAATGTAGTTAAAATATATATTTTGAGTGTACATTAAATAAGGTGAAGGACATGCCAAGACCAATATTGAATTTTATGTTAATTGATATACCAATAAATTATTGAGGAAGTATAAACCTACAATGAAATTAGAGGTATAAAAAGTAATGATTTGGAAAGTTAAAGCTTACATGTCAAACCAATTTTGTTTGTAAAAGTGTGAAAATATCAATACAATACAATATGTGTGATAATAAATTTAAAAAATAAAGGTACACCACTAAGGAGACCCACACAAAATAGACTTGTTGACCAAATTTGACTATGCAGGTTAGATTGGGACCCTTATAGACAAAAACTTAATTTTTAGGTATTTTTATGGGTATAATATTATGTCATAGGTGTATTATAATCTATTTTACCTACTTTAATGTCATATTAGCCTTAGTCTTAGTCTAATTGGTCAATATATCATTTTGAGTCATTTTAAAGGTCATTAATGGAGCATTTAATGACTTGTACAGCCTCTTTGGGAGATGTGAAGGTTTCAAAGGATGATTTGATACCACACATGTCCTAATATGTATTAATAAACTATTTTTAATTGAAAAGTGGAATTTTATTTTTAAAAAATGATAATTTTCTTAGAGAAAATGAGCATTTAATGAGGTGTATAGAATTGTATGAACTCCTACAGTTGAGGACATTTCAAGAGTGCCCCTTGATCTTCCATACACTCATTAAAATGAAAATTTTGATCAAAATCTTAAATAAAGGAATAAAACCACTTCTCTCTTCTTCCAATAGGCTTGGCAAGCAAGGATGGTCCTCAAGTTTGTACTTGGTACGGTCATTACGAGATGTATCAAGAAAAATGCTCCTAGGGGTGTCTTCTAAACTTAGTCAAATTCCATTTGATGTTTGGTTATATATTAATGGTGTCTTTTTCTGTATGAACCATTCCTAAGAAGTTGAACTATCTAATTTACTTGATAATTTATGCAACCTATAGGTTTTGATCTATTTTGGATAGGTCCATATAATCTAATTGGTGATGTTGACTCCCTATGATGTTTTATCCCTTCTCAGATGCTTTCCATGCGTATTTACATGTTTGTAAAATATCTCATGGACTAATAAGTTTAGTTTGCATGTTGATGATCTAGGTGGAATGGCAGTCAAGCTCACTACTTACAGAAGGTTGTAATCTCTACAAGGGCTTAATATGAGTAGGATATGGTGTTTTCCATGTTCCAATGCCATAAATACCACCTCCCTTTCATGTTAGACCTTAAAACATTAGACTTTATCTTTTATACCTAGTCTTTTCATACTCAGTCAACTTTATGCCTACTCTCAGTTACAATCATTTTTTTGAGCTCTGATCATGCTTACAGATGAAAAATGGATAATCTAAAAGGTGTTTGTCACTTTTTTTGTGTGTGAACAGTCATATTAGACCCCCCCAAATAGCATAAAAATACCTTGATGATAGTCACTGATATATATGTGCACAAGCAACCATGAATGAGCATATACAGGTGCTTGTAGAAAGGTGAAACATTGAAAGAAGGCATTAACACTTGATGTTGAGTGTGGAGCCCTTTGGGGCTATCACATGACCATGATTGTATATTTTTGGGGCTTAGAGAGATCCAAAAATGTGGAAAACACATTTTTCCCCTCTCCACCTTTTATGGAACCTTACTTCCATGTGAGTGGAATATTCTTAGATATTTCTAATTTCTATGTCTTCCTTGTTTTGTGGAGTGAGTTGTTAGATATCTATTTTCCATGTTGACTTCCATGTTTTGTGGAAGTGGGATTGACTTCCATGTTTTGTGGAGTTATTTGTTATCTCCTTGAAAGTTTTGAAAGCCTTTTGTGGAGGAGAGATGAGGATGGTGAGTTCCTCCTTAGGTGGACTTTTGGATAAGCATAACTAATTGGAGGATGGGTGTTTTCTTGAGGATAATGCTTATCTTGGATAAGTATTGTGCAATTCTCCTTCGTTGATGGGTTTTCTCCTCATTTTGTATATATACAAGTGTGGTGTTACTTTAGAGAGTGATGTGTTTATTTACAAGGTGTGGTAAAGAAGCTTGTGGTATGTGATTATATAGGTACATGTGTGGCAGAACATGTGTGCAAAATTGTTGACATATTGTAGATTTGGATCAGTAATTCAAAGAATTATTATGTGAATTCTGGAGGAGATTTTTAATCTCTATAAAAAAGTTCTTTTTCATTAATTTTATTTGGGACTTTCTTGGTCATTCATCATCTCGTCAATTCTCACATTACCACACTACCACTAACATTACATTTCCATATGCCATCATAGCATGGGACCCATATCATACACACCCATAAACTAAAGGGCCCATATCATACACAATTATTTTTGAAATACCCAACACTAGATCCTATCATGGATGATAATGGTATAAAAAATCTGCAAGATGATACTAACACACAATAGATTTAATTTTGATTCATGAATTCAGTGTGTGATAATAGACATGCATGAAGCAAAGGAGGCATTTTATTACGAAACTTAAACAGTTCCATTATCTCTTGAAAATCTTGATCAAAATTGGTGACGTATTTTAAGGACAAAAAAGCAAAGAGATATGTCATACGGTGAAGCATTTGATAAAATGTCTTAATGAAATACAACTTGTGAATGGTGAATCACAATAGTGAAGTTACATGGGAAGATGGGATACTATTAAAGGTTGGACTCAACTAAGTTAATTTATTATTGTTTTTACCAGAGATAAAAATATGGATTCAACGACATCATAATACACTTGATACTTAAATGCATTATGCTTAATTTTCCTAGTTCAATTTCACAAAATTTGCATGTTGATGTTGCTGATAAAGGTGCTCAAATTCTAAGTGATACTAATGGAATCAAATCTAAAACTTACATTTTTAAATGCAATAGGAAAAATTTTAAACACCTTCATGTCTAGTCTTCCTTCACTCATAAATTTTGTGTCACTAATAAAGGTACTAGAATTATAAGTGATATAGATGGAATCAAATATAAAACTTACATTTTTAAATGCAATGGGAAATTTCTTTAAAAACCTTCATGTCTAATCTCCCTTTGCTCATAGCTTTTTTACTAAGCATTGATGTGTCTATCCTCTATTCCTACTCATTGCTAATGTCCTAGTGCATGTCATTGCCTTAAAATGTGTGGTGATCCCAGCTAAATTTTATCCTGCATTCCAAAATGATTGTGTTGAGATTTAAAGTTTTCAAAGTCAAGTGTCAAGCTTCTTGTTCTCTTGTTGATGAACATTTCATAAACCAAAAGCATAAATATTCAAGAAGTCTCGTCAAGTTGAAAAGTTTAGACATATCATTAAAAACCTCCAAAAAAATCATATAAATCATTTCCATAATTTTGATCTAAATTATGTGACATTTGTTTCTAAATCTTATCTTCCAATCAAGTTTTTGTGTAGGGGTTATCTAGTGAAGTACACTATTTTGGTGGTACCTATTGCATCTAAAGTCCATTTTGACTCTCATTTGAAGTATTTTAAAGATTACTCAATGAGAACCATGTGGTAAGTAATCTTTTTCTCAGTGTTTAGGACTAATGTTAAAATATATAGTGTGCTTCTTCAAGTGAACAAGTAAACATGAAAACATGTTAAGTGGTCAAAGCAAGTTATCTAGCTAGGCAACATGTTTTCATTTCTCATATGATTGAGATAGGAGAACCAGTTTTTAATTGGTCATATTGTGACATGCAAGAGTTTGTTACACACTATTTATAGGTATTCACATCATGGATAAGGCACTGATAATCAAATAATTTAGACTTATCATGTATTTCACTAGGGATTGTTGTCCCATGGTCAGATTCAGTTATTATTTTGAAAATTTGTACTTAATAATAAGACCCCAAACTATACTCATAATAGGTGATTAGAGGTAAATAAAGGATAGTGTGATATAAAATTTTCAAGATGAGGTTATTGACCCCATAACCCAATGTATAAGGCTTTTTTAAATCATTTAGATCCCATTTTGCAGATAAATCCACAAGGGTAATTGTGAATGAAGAAAATTTCATGAATTGGTGTTCATGGACCAAGAACCAAAACATAAAACATGGTGGTATGAAATATTTAATCTTTATTTATATTCATGACAAAAAAATAGATCACATTTGTAAAGGGATCACAGAATCATTCACCAATGTTATCAATGATTGGCGCTTACTCAATTTGGTGCTCATTTAACTTGACATTCGTTGTACTTGACACCCATGTAACTTAGTGCTCAAAGTAGAATCCAATGGTCATTCAATTTTGTGCATGTTTGCATTTGAATTTTATTGATAATTAGTGCTTTTTCAATCCAATCCAATGCTTTTTTCATCTGGCACTCATTTGATCTCATCAGGCACTTGTTTGATTTGAAGTTAGAATAAGTTATTTTAAAATTAATTTCAAGTGTCATGTTAGATTTTGGAGTTAGTTTAGTTTAGCATTATAATGAGGATAAAGATAAAATCAATCATCTAGGAAGCTATTATCTGTGAGTATGAATTAAGGCCAAGAGGAGATTCATGGTACATTGAGAACCCATAAGTTCTTCTTTAATTTTGACCTTGTCAATAATCCAAAAATTATATTCCATTGTGTAGATGAAGTCAAAGAGATAAATTTTCATTATAAACACTTTGTAAATTCTCATGTTCCAATACCTATTCGTATGTTCTAAAACTTTTCGACACCTCAATAACTTCCTTTAGTTCCCTAGGTTCCCAACACCTCTAATTTTCCCAATTAGGTCTATGAATCCTTGGCTTCCTACAAACTCCAATTTCCTCAATTAAGTGTTTACATGCCCAAGATGTCAAAGGTTACTAAAATCCATAAAAATATTGAAATGATCTAAGGTTCCTCAAAGGTGCAAAATTATAAAATGTTCTTGGTTCCACCAAAGCTGAAATTCTGAAATGATGTAAGACAAAAATGCATATCCTTATTTTGGTCATATATTTCAGACGTAGACTCCATTTCAGCTCTCATTTGAAACATTAATAATTTCTTTCAATGAGTAATCTGATGTCATAGATTATTTTATCCTCAAAGATATTTATATATGGTTTCACTTCTCAACTACTATATTAATGGATAATAGTGTGGTAAGCCCAATTCAAGAATCAAGTGACTCTAAAAAATATTTTCAATTAGTTCATTACAAATTAATTATTATTTATATTAAAAAAGTCACTTGTCATATTAATTTTTTTTAAATTAATTTAATATTGCTATTGTCTAAAAAGTGCGTTGGAATAATAAAAAATAAAAAGTTGGCTAAACTCAAGTTAAGGCTGAGTTAAGTCTTAAGTCATGGTTCAAGTTGGGTTAAAGGTAGTTATTTAACTATGTTAAATGTATAAATTATTATAAAAGACAGGAAAATCATTAGTAAAGGGTTATAGTTTTTCTTGTCTCCCAGCCTATGGAAAGGGTTGTTGAAACTTTGTGTATAACTAATTATTTACTAGAAATTGGTTAATAGAATGTATTAAGATGTGTGAGTTAAATATATTTCTTTTTGGATATTTTAAAGTCTCTATTAATTAAATGTAATTTACTATTCATGAATGAAGATATATGTTAAATTACTGCATTTTCTTTATTATTTGTTTTTGCAAACTTTATGTTGGAAACCTTTGAAGATAGAATTTGTGCTTGATACACATAATTCAGTTTGAAGAAATATTGTGAACTTTCAAGCAATCTTTAATCTTGTCATATATGTTTTTTATATTTCCATTTACGTGTCAAAAATAAGATTCATAACTTGCATTGTTTGATACCAAAAAAAACCTTGTTTGAAAGGAGGAAATTGAGACTTTGTGTTTATTTCTAGCCATAAATACATAGGTGTTCTATAATATTTTTTGTCTTGTAGTCCCTCTATTAATATAATTTTTTATCCTATTTGAAGTATGTCTTTCTCACTTTTATAAAAATACATGTTTCTTTCATTGAACTAAGCAACCCATTTCATTCTAATCTACATTATCTAAGTAGATTTTTGTGTTTACTATGTTGTGGATTTCCCATTTTCCATTCTATTTGCTTCCCTTTTTTTTTCATTTCCAACTTTCTCATTTCTTCTAAATTTGGTTCATTTTTATAATTTCATGTTAAAATTACTCATTAAATTAAAAATCCCCATCATATGAGGGAGTTTCCTCTCTCAAGTGTAAAGGAAAATCACAAATCAATTAGTGATCCAATGTTTTAAATTTGATGTCGCTTCTAATTTGTTAAAGTCAATAAAATAATCTATAATAAAATATTACCAATACCATCAAATCCACTCTTCAATTTCACCTAAATATTGAGGTTTAATTAAACCCTAAAATTTACCTAGGACTTATATTTGGCCTTCATTAATACAGAGCAGCCTACAAAATTGATAGCTTGCATGGAAAAAGATCAGATCAATCATTTGGTCACAACCCATTGCACATAATTACAAAATTTGTATTTTCACATGAATTAATAGAATTTTATATTAATTCATCTAAAGCACTACACACATAAAAATCACATTAGTGATCAAATATTTTGGAATCCCATAAGACTACACACATAAACACTAGATACATGATCGTGCTAATGTAGGCATATTATTAGCTAATTTTGTTTTCACCCAGAATCAACAACGCTAATAGATATTAATTGTAAAGCATTTATGGCAAATAAAAATACCCCCAAGAGGCCAAATCTTACCAGCTCAAATGTAAATACAAATCATGCACAAATTCAAAAGGATAAATATAAATATTATGCTTATGGTAATCCAATTTTTAAAAAATTAGATGTAACACATGTTACTTTGGAATTGATGACATTTATCGATAAAATTTTAATCTTCTTCTATATTTTCATTGAAAGGTGCATTTCAAGAATCACACATCCCATCAATGAATAAGAAGCATAGTTTGGTCCTTGAAATGCACCTTTCAATGAAAATATGAAAGAAGATTACAATTTTACCGATAAATGTCATAAATTCCAAGGTAACATGTGTTACATCTAATTTTTAAAAAAAATAAATGTAACACATGTTACCTTGGAATTGATGACATTTATCGGTAAAATTTTATCTTCTTTCATATTTTCATTGAAAGGTGCATTTCAAGGACCAAACTATGCTTCTTATTCCTTTGTGTGTGTGTGTGTGTGCGTGCGCGCGTGCGTGTGTGTGCGCGCACACACACACATAACATTGTCAAGAATTAAAATAATGCAATATTTGGCAATAAGCATAATCATTAATTATTATCAAAGCATGCCTATAGTTTTCATATATTTTGATGTTAAAAAATATTGGGTGTGATTTATTTGTGTAAATTATTAAGGGCAAAAGTTAAAGATTTAATTGATTTCTCAATATTTTATATAAAATATTTAGTGTTCTAATTGATTTTTTTAAAAAAATTCTAGTGAAATTCTCTTTATACACAACAATTTTTTAAGTGAAAATTTATTTATACTGTATAATTTGAGGTAACATTAAGTTATTATTCCAAAACTATGTTATTACAAATATTTATCTAGAACAAAAATGAAAATGATAAAGAATTTTATTTTGCTATAATTCATTCTTAAAAATACAATGACAAGATACCTTAGTTACGAAAACTAAATCAGTTGGTCAGGGATTGGTTGACACACACACATGATAGGATTGGTTGAAAACTAAATATCATGGGACTAATATTCAAGACCTTAATTATGGGAATAATTAAAATAACTATTCTCAATAATAAGGAAGATGTGTGGGGCTTGTTGAATAAAGTTTCATACATTGACAAAGTAGCAAAGGCTTTCAAAATGAAAAAAGAAACAATATTATTTGTATAAATAAGTTTCCAACAACCTCTATGAGATTTTATATGTGGTTAATGTGCTAAAAAATTTATCTCAATAGGATAGTGGGATATGGTGACCAAAAATGTCGTATATTTGGCATGGCTAGTGACGAAGAAGGTGAAAGTATTAAATTATTTGAAATACATTATTGAAGAAGTGATGATGGTGCGAGAAGAGGTGCACCAAAGTGGAGATGAGTTTAATTAGGTAATTAATCTAGTCTTTTTAAAAGGACATGAGTTTAATTAGGGGATTATTCTGATCTTTTTAATGATTGAATAAATTAGAATACCATAAGGGTTATTTAACTTTGAGAATAATATTGGATATGGGTCTCGCATAGTGAAGTACATAGTGCAGACATTCAATAATCAAATGATAGATTTTTATATAAACAAAATGAAAGTGTGGATAAAAAAATTTAAGAGTAAAAAATAAAGCAAGGATACCAAATGTTTATCAGGACTTCATTGGATTTTGTGTGATGACACACTATTCATTGGCAATGCATAAAACCATGAATGGGAAGTGGTCACGTTAGGATAAGTTGTTGAATGTAGTTAAAAAAAGGTATTTGGAGTGTACATTAAATAAGGTGAAGGAAATGCCAATACCAATATTGAATTTTATGTTAATTGATACACCAAGTAAATTATTAAGGAGGAAGTATAAACCTATAGTGAAATTATAGGTATAAGAAGTGATGATTGGGAAAGTGAAAGCTTGGATGTCAACTCAACTTTGTTTGTAAAATTGGGAAACATAAATTAAGTAGAACATGTGTGTTAATGAATTTAAATAATTAAGGTACAACACTAACAATACCAACACAAAATAGACTATTAGAGAGGATAGTGACAAGTGTTGAAGTGAATGCATATAAAAGAGACAGAATGAATAAGAAAGCAACAATAAGGACAAGTTGCACAAGGAAATGGAAAGGGAAAAGTAATAGATTTTGAGAAAATTTCATCCTTAGATGACACCTTGAAATGGAATAAATAGAGAGTTTAAACACAAAGAAACCTTTTTGGATTTAAGGGTTAGGTGATACTGTACATCCTATCCAAATAAAAGTTGGAGGAGGAGTCCAAGTTTAAAGTAAAAATCTAACAAGAGTTATGAGTCAAGCTCCTTTGAGGTGAGCCACTAATGATGTGATAGATACTTAAATAAGTGTAGAATAACTTAAACAATCTGCACCAATTTATACTAATGTGAGCACTCAAGTTCCTAGTGTAGCTAGTCCAATTGACTAAGGGATTCCATGTTCAAGATTTCAGTAGGATTTTAAGGTGCATAAGGACAAAAGGAGGTTTTGAAAAAAACCAAAATTACAAGAACATATAAATAGTTTAATCTGAAATACATGTTGTGAAATAAATTAGATGTACAACCAACATGAAATGGTGATATGAAAATAGAGATGCAAAACATAGGAAACATTTTGTAGGATGAATAGTAATAGTTAAATGAGGTGCTATAGATAGGAGGATTACATTCCATGAGGGTATGAAGTATCATGATTGAAGTGACATACTCAATAATATACATTGGGATGATATGGCATGAATATGTAACCATTATGACACTAAATAATTTATAGGTTATCTTTTATATTCACATTCTAGAACTAGAATTTGAAGTCCCTATGAAGTCATTTTTGAAGGAAAAAGGGCAAGAGGAAGAGCTCAATGAGGAAGAGGAAGGTGAAGTTAAGGTGATTAGTCCCATGAGAATGATTAAAAAAAGGATTTCATGGTGGAAATGGAATAACAAAGTGAGACTTATTTGGAGATAGAAGTTTGGAGGACTTGCAAGATGAAATGAAGGAAGATAAAAACTCTTTGAAGAAGAATGAGGATGGATTTTAGATATTGGTGGATCTATTTGAAGTGGAGCACCCACAAGTTTATGGAGATGTTTATTTTAGTTGTAAATCATTCCTAGAGAAGTTCTTTATGTAAATTTAATGTTTTTTATTGCAACTCTAACATCGGCTCAAACTATTGAAGATAAGTAAGTTTAGGCATAAAAGGTTGAGGAGTTGAAATCAATATTGAGGAACATGCAGAGTGGATGAAAAAAAATATAAGTTAAATTCAATTAAAGGTAAAATATGTTGCATTTATATTTAAAATATTTACATATGCATAAGGGTGCATGGAACGATAAATGAAAGTTAATGTACCCACACAAGGAGAAATGATGACATGCATGTAAAAGTAATATGATAAAATGGAACAAACAAATAATTTGGAGGAAAAAAATAATTAAGAAGCATATAAACATTATTTAAAAATATTAAAATAATGATGATGATGATGATGATGATGATGATGATGATGATGATGATGATGATGATGATGATGATGATGATGATGAATAAGCTACATTGTGCATAGCTTATGAGTAGTAGAGGAAATCAACAAAGGTTATAATATCAACATATGATAGCAATGTAGATGTGAATAAATATGGAAGACATAATTGGATGGAGTGAAATAATTGGTGACATAAATTTAATAAACAAGAGATTGTTTTGATCAAGTGGAAAATGAATTAAAATCTCAAGTGGCCAAAATTATGCTTACACATGCAAGTGATCTGACCATGACATGATCAAGTACTAGCTTGATTAAGGAATAAGTTAATCCAAGACTTAATTCATGAGTAAGACCTGTCAAATAATATTTGATACTTGCAAAAGTACATCTTAAAATATCATGCATGCTAAAAGGAGAAGTTTACATATGAAATATGGTACGCAATGTGTAGGTTACAAAAATGCACATCTAATGAAGAAATGTATTTGGAGAAGGAACCAAAATGAATGAAAAGTTGACACATGGCACTTATATAGATAAGGAAAATGTGGAATGTGTGGGATCGATCTATGTTGAAAAATAATATGTCAAGAGGTTAAAGTAATATTTCTATATGTAGATAGGCGGATGGATTTAGAAAGGAATATTATAAGATTTGTGGATGATTAGCATGACAATTGGTGAAATTACTATGTTAGTGACAATTGATATAGGTTCAAAGGGTCTAGGAAAAGTATAAATAATGATTGTGGTATGTATTTTGAGACATCTAAGATCACATTAGTTTAGATTAGATGCTTTAGAATTTCTAATTCATATTACATATGAGAAAATTTGAGTTATGGTTTGAAGGGTTAGAAGGCATAACCTTTGATGTTCATGTCTAAATATTGACTTTTCATGGCAATAATTTTATATTATGTGATGTATTTTTTTTTGTAATAAATGTAAACTTGTGAGAATATAAGGATGGATTTTGTAATTTTGATGATTCTTTTGATCTTATTCTTTATTTACATCTAGATGATGTTTACCATGAATTATTTATTTTCTAGCTTGATTTTAACAACTATTTATTTATTACGTGTTCTCATAATGGGGTTCTTGGTGTTCTCTTATTGTGCATGAGATAAGCATTTACATTTTCAGTGTTAAGTTATATATTAGTGTTGTAAGTGTGTGTGTATAAATATTTTTTGTGCATGACCTATCATGTTTATCACTAAGGGAGGTTAAGAAAAAGTGTAATATTTTAGCTCAATTATCTAGAGATTTATTGAAATGAATATGGATATTATGGTTGCTAATGGTGGGATGCATCTCTGTAGAACGTGTGGAGGCTTAGTTTGAGGCAAAGTATTTACAATTTGCAAATGATGAAATTATAAGTAATGGTTTGAATCAAAATAAGTGGCTACAATAAAATACCCAAAGTGATTTGTATGATATTCTCTTCTGTTGATTATTAGAACACCTCCATGCATGTTGAGCATTATATGTGGTTGGGATAAGTTGAAACATTGGAATAAAGTATGCTTCGAATGAATATCGAGTAAATAAATTGAAAGAATTAGATATTAAAAAAAATTAAAAAATGCCATGGATGTATGGTGAAGGCACGCATTTAATAGATACTGGAATTCTTAGTTTTGATGTACTTATGTTCAGAGGAGGCATAATTTTAATTTCTACGATAGCCTATAGGATTATTTATCATGCAAATATCGGTATGGATCAAAATGATCATAGTTGATTAGGAAATTTTAAACATGAGAATGAGTGGCTATATCTTCCCATACTTGGGGATAGATAGAGTGTGAAAAAGAGTATGGTGGAAGCTACACAAATTTTAGTGAGAAGATAAATTCCAATAAGATGGTCTCTCATAATGAAAGGGAAGGAAGGATGTGAAAATAAATCAAAGTAAGAAAAATTATTGCTTTAAATGATCCATGGAGTAAGAGAGGACATAATCAAGGATATTTCATTAGGACCCTTAAGAAGTGGGTGGGGTATGTGATTGGCTAGCATAAAGGTGAAATACACTTTTCTGAGTTTGGTGACATGTGCATGGAGGATTAAATACTTTAATAAGATGAATGGATATATTAAAATATGATGTGGATGAGGTTTCAAGATGCATAAATGGTGAAGCAAAATATAACTTTGAATCATTAGATGTTGAAACCCTCTAGTTTTACATCTATTATTACAAATACAATTTATTGTGTTTTATATGAAATAGGGTAAAACACACTACTTCTCTTGTCCATATTAACATAATAAATGCTAATAATATCTTCTAATTCCCTCCCAATGTCCCTTGATTAAGTGGAAACATGTTTTCTACCCTAATGTTAGAGATAGTAGACCGGAAAGCAGTCTCTCTTTTTTCTCTATAGAGAAAAAAATAGGGAGACATCATAATAAACTCACTAGCCATAACTCCAATATATAGAAAACTAAAGAGTAGTGTATATAAGATGTAATATTGATGATGCCAAGAAAAAGTAGATAGTTAATTTATAGCATTCACAACATTCAAATTAAAAAGATAAAGAAATAAAGGTGACATGACATAATTATGATAATATAATTCCTAATGCAACCAAATATGTTGCATTGAAGTTATTAGTCCCTTAGTAGTCATATCACATGAGGATGGTAATGGTAGGATCCTAGTTACCATAGATTGTAATCCCTTAATATATGAATATTGAAACTTTTTTTAAATGCTTTACGTCAAAACATTTCTCATGAATTTCAAGTCATTCAATAGCAGAGCTTAGTGAGGCTCATTTAGTTTTTATGATGGTCATTTAGTTTTTACAAATTTTGTTTTATTTTCATGAAATTATGGAAATAAATGTAATATGAAAGAATTTTGATTATAGCATTCTTAGTGCAATCAAATTACACAAGGATATTAATGGTGGAAGTTATTATGTTGATCTCATCCCTCAACATTTACTATAAACTCACATAATGTGAGGAACCTTGTTACATAAAATTTGAACTTAATAAATGTTTCTCTTTAATCCATTAATAATTGACCAATTTTTTATATTCAGTTAATCAAATCTCTTGTAAATATTTATCATTACATGAACTTCTATTTTATTTACTGCTACCTCCATTTATTTTAAATGATAAATTCACCATTTTTTTAATAAATTATAAATATTATTGAGGATTCACCTTTTCATCTATATAAAATTCTACAAATTTTTATTTTTTCCCATGAACATGAAACCCATTCTATTAGGATTTGTCAGTCTAGCAAATCAGAGTGTAGACAGATTTGCCATGCAATTATAATTTGTTTTGGGTAGGTTTATTCAATATTTCCCTAAATGGAAAGAATTTTTATGGATTTTGTGGTGGATTACCTATGTCCAGTCATGGGCATGGCTATCTATTAGTTTTTGTAGATAGATTTAGCAAAATGTGTATTTTAATTGCATTTAAAAATAATAATTAAAGGGAATGAATCAATTGAACTCTTATGTTCTAATGTTTGGGTGCATTTTTTATTACTTGAGTCTATTATATCAGATAGGGACTAAAATTTCTCTAAAAATACTAGGAAATATGGATACTAAGCTATAATGAAGTACCACTTTCCATCCTCAAACTGATGGATAAAATGGAGGTGATCAATGGGACTTTGGGTCAAATAATAAGAGGTCAAAACAACAAGTATCTAAGGATTTGGGATGAGTCTTTAGCATAGATTAAATAATCATTTATAACATGGCAGTACATACAAGTTCTAATAAGTCACCATTTTAAGCATGTTTGGGTTATTTTCTAGATAATCAACTTGATGATGCATTAGAATATTAGGTATAGATAGAAAAGCAATATTCATAGGAACAAGAGTTGAAAATTTCATTGATAGGATTATGTAAATCCATCTCAAAGTGAAATCTCAGTTAGATAAGTCTCAACAAAAGTACAAGGCCAAGAATGGAGAAAAATGTAAAGGGAACACACTCAAGGTTGTTGGTAAAGTATGGCTATATTTGATAAAAGAGATACTCCAAGGATAATCTAGGAAGTTTAATACACTACGATATGGACCATTTTCCATCTTAGAGAAGATTAGTGATAATGATTTAAAGTTTGATTTGCCCTCATTCATGCTAATGTTCTTAGTTTTCAATTGTGATAAATTAAATTTTTATAAACCATCCATGCTAGATTAGGAAGAATAAGAATAATTTTCCATAAAATACTTAGTTATGGATGCACAAGGAGAATAGGAGTAGGATAAAATACTACAATAGAATTTTTGAGAGAGACATAGTTGATCACAAGATTATTGGAAAATTGGACTTAAGGGTAAGACACCAAGGAAATCCAAGTGGTACTCCAAGGAAAAGGTGGAAGAGTTGCTTTCACATCTCCTCCCACACTAGGAAAGCTTTTATGGGGCCAAAATCCCCTCAATAAGGGAGGTATGATCCATAAAGATCTAGAAAAAATCCATTCATTAGGTAGAAGACAACAAACTTGGTTTCATTCATCTTAAATATTCAAGCTAGAAGTTCTAGCAATGGTGGAAAATTTATTACTTTATGTAGGCAATATTTGTGTAATCGTCAAGGTGATTATGTAACCATTAGTTCATGTGGGTGGAACTTTTGAAACCATTAGTATAATTTAACTAGTATTTTCATTTATGGAAACCAAACAAATGATTTTTAAAAAGACAAATTATATCTTCATATTCTCAGATGATTGAGGAGTATTTGGTGCATGAAATGACATCTTCATAAAGTATAAAGACATCACATACATAAGATAGTATCAATGAACAAAGAAAGTGTCTAGATGTTTGTAGGAATGATTTGATTAAATAAATAGTGATGAAAGCTTTGTGATTAGGATAGCTATATGTTTTAATTGTTCTATATCTCATTGTAATCCATCATTGACAAAAATGAGATGGGAAGTTGAGCCATTGCCTCTTCCAATTGGTTTTTCCTTACACCTTATGGGGTTTTCTATGTCCAAAATATGTGTCATTTTCATCCATATTTTTGAGGTTGTCTTAGCATATTTGCATGCATATTAAGTTTTTAAGCATTGATATATTCCAACATAACAAATATACACTATTTATAGATCACTATATGAAATAAGTTGTTATTTTTGGAGAAAATTAAAGTTAGAATAACATGTCATTTTTGAATTCTAGTAAGATAATTACCTTATATTTTATATGTTAACCCAACCTTGGGAATCAGGGCACAAGATTTATTAGGTGTTTAAAGTTCAATGTTATCTTCTAACCTTTAATGTTTAAGCTATTTAATAATAATGGGTATGAAATTTTGATTGTTTAAATAGGACATATTCATATATTATAAATAATTAAAAAACATTGTAACTTATTTTGAGTAAAGATGTGGTAAATATCCACTTTCGAAAGTATTAATTTTCCAAACATAATTTCATTAGGGGTAAAAACATTATGATGGTTATCCAATCAACATTTCTACTCTAAATTCTTGTTATTGATATTTGAAGAATGAGTCATCAAAGAGTAAATATATTACTTTAATCATTCATAAATATTTTTTCACTCCTTAGAAATTTTGTTTAATTCCATCCAAAATTTTCCCTTTCATTCCATATGGACTTTAAAAACTTTTCATTATATTTTCAAATTAAAAATCATAGATATGTTCATATCGCCAAAATATTTAACCCTTTCAATAATAAAAGGGTACAAACTCATTATTAAATTAAAATCTCTAAATATTGGAATAGAAACATTTTTTAAACATATTTTTTAATAATTGTATACTTTATTTACTCTTGTCTTGCCACTTGAAGTACAACTATTTTTATAAATTTTCATTATGTAAGGGTTGGATGAATGTATACCTTTCAAATTTGATCACTATTGGGAGGTGAAGGATAATAATAGACAATAATATGTAAGTAAATAGATAACATGTGTTTCACAATGCATACACTGATCTGATCAACAATTCATGTGACAATTTGGGTGACAATTCCACCCCAATTGATGACGAAATGTCCAGGAGCTATAACTTTTGTACCGTAGCTCCAATTGACTCACTGTTTGAACCGTTGGAAAGCTAAGAATGAGGAGAATGTGGTGATATGGAATTAAACTATGATAAATTAAGTTTTAACCTTGAAAACTCATTGTAAGTGCCCCAAATTTCAATATAGTAGTGCAGTCTAAAAATAGTAAGTTTCTAAAAATAGTAATTCTTTAAATTTTGTATTGTTTCAAATCAAGGAAGTTGAACTAATTCAGCTCCCTCAATATTGGTGACCTTCCACATCCTTACCCTACTTTCAAAATATGTATAGATTAAGATTTAACTTGAAATGGAAATCAGACATCTCTTCCCAGAGATAAGCATATAGTTGTATTGTAATCTTGAGTAATAAAACATCTCTTCTCAGAGAATTCATTGTTACTATGTTATTTTTGTGTTCTTGAAATATTTTTCAACCAAAAATTATTATTTTTGGATCATAAACCTTTATCAAGGCAGTCGCTATTATAAAATTTTCCTTTCAATAATTTTTGGAGAAATCTCAATACTATCTTCTAAATCTCCCTATTTGGCACATGTAAGAAAGATATTGTTTTTTTTTTTTAAAGTTTAGATTTACACCAAGGAATTACATTAACTTAAAAACTTATAGGTATTTCTTTAAAAAATTCCATGTAATACACAGATACAATAATGATTATATTCCATGAGAAATCATTTGATAAAATTTTGCTATATCAACTAGTTTTAGATAAACCTCCATACTTTATGTCAAATTTTTCATTTTATCATTTGTCAAGAGAATGTTATCAAAGTCAGTTGAATTTAGATTAATATGTACCAGCTATATTTGCTTACAAATCTAAAAGCCTATTTTATTCATGTTCAACAATGATTGTAGTCCATGAATTGAATTCTATTAGGCATTTTATCAAAAAATTATTGATCCTATATGTGCTTGAACATATTTTGTGTGCATGCCTATCTAAGTAGTAAAATATATATCAAATGTTTCACTCTTTTTCTAAATTTTATTCAATCTTCATAAATTTTTAATTTCTAGTTGGCTTTATTATGTATTAAAATAGATAAAAAAGTATAGGGGATAGAGGACATGAAATATTTTTCATTTTAGAATATTCAAGTAGTGTGATAAAAAAAAAACACAAAATAAGAGATTATAAAAATTCTATGAACTTTGAGAATTGGACCTAAGAATTTTCTATTTTCTAAAAATTCACTGCAAAAATATTCCTTGTCTCTATAAAGCATAAGAATAATGAATAAACATGACAAGATTAAAGAATAAAAACTCTTTTGTTTGAATTTAATTCATATCATATATGTGTATTTAATCAATAATCATGTCTACCTTACATATCATCAAGCTGGATAAAAACTACGATTCGACCCTACATCTCCCTAATTTGGCAAAACATTACACATATGATCCTTACATAACCTCATAATATACTAAAATATTGTTATTCAATCTAAGAGAACATAGTTAGAAACAAAGAAAAACTAATTAAAAATCAACATTAGTGAGTGAACAACTATGATGTAGATGTAGACCAATTTTCATGGCTCCCTGAATTTGTATTTCTTGTACCACTTGTCTCCACAAGAAAAGGTGAGATATTTATTAGAAATTGAAAATTCATAGTAGTACCAAGAAATGCACCTCTTATTTTTTCTAATATCTCAACTATCTCCATCATATTTGGGCCTTGTTGAGGTAGCTCACTTGTGCAAACCATCCCTATGTGTATAAATTGAGTAAGCCATACCAATATCTTTGATATCTCTAATTTATTAGTATCATTAAGTAGGTTGTTATCCACCAATTCTATAATATTATTGGAAAATACATACCTACCCACTTTTGAATATTGATTTGGTGACCTTCTACAAAGATGTCATTTGTTGGTTTCCTCCTTATCAACAACTCCAAAAGTAAAACAATAATCTATAATCTATAATTCCATATTGTATAATATAATACATTTTCTAGTTATTCTCAAGAAATTTCAAGTATTCATACAAAATAGAAAAATAAATTATTGATAATATTTTTTTTATAGTGAAAAATATATACCTGGAGTCATGTAACCAATAGATCCTTTGAGTGCATTTGTAGAAGTCAGTTAATCCATTGAATTTATAAATAGTAGTTGGCAATGCCAAAGTTTGATATATATGGATTCATATCATCCCCTAATAGCACACTATCAAGTTTCAAGTCACAATGAATCACTTTTAGAAAATAATGATGATGTAGATATGTAATACTTTGTGATATCTCCACTTCTATCTTTAATTGATCATTCAAATCTAATTTGCATTCTTATTCTCCCTATGGATATAACCATTTCTCTAGACTTCCATTTGACATGAATGGAAGAACCAGTGCTTTAAAATCAAGATTGGAACAAGCTGAAATGATTTTGATCACATTGTGGTGTCTGACTCTTTTTAATACATTGCATTCTCAGATAAAACTTTGGTGAGCATTCTCATCTTTTAAATTGAGAAATTTAACAATAATATTTTTGCCATTGTTTATAATCCCTCTATAGATAAATCCAAAACTTCCAACTCCTAATAGATTGGTCTCGCTAAACCCCCTAGTTTCCTCTATAAGCTTTTCATATGAAATTATTGGGGGTTCTACATTGAGGGCAACCATTTTATGACTTGTATGATCCCTAGTTTTTTCCATTTTTATGATCTAGTGGTATCCATCAGAAATAATTATGATGAAGTGTCTAGGCATATCAAAAGAATAATAGGAACAACTATAACTAAAATTTTTGCTAAGGCTATAAGACAAATGGTGTTAATCACTCTTCTCTATAACATATGCATAGTATTAAACTAGTCACAGAGTAGCCATTGGGATACCCATCATAATTTAATGGTGGATTTGAATTCAATGATGAAGCTCCACACAAAGGAGATGTTGAGCATTCCCATCAGCATCATGGATTTTAAGAATGGAAACTATGATACCTTGAGTATGGATATAGAAGTGTTTTAGTTGGATAGCATAAATATTCCTGCTTAAAAATAAAATCATATTACATGTTATTTTATATGCTCATAACTACTTTGAGCTCACTTATGAAATTCTCACCTTGTTAGATGGTAATATGCATCTCCAGTCATCCCAGTTATTTGTAAAGACTCTTTATGTATCCATCATATCTTACATGCCTTATCCTCCTTTTAAATCTAAATAATTATTACTAGCTAGAGATAGTCCCTCTTGACCCAAATGAACAATGTAAATTAGTAGTGGAATGGTCTAATATTTTTTTACTTATATGTCCCATTATACCCTTGATTCCCTCTTATTGGCACCGACTGTGGCCTCAATACAAGGTAATAGATTGTATAGGTTACCATTAGGTGTAGATCAGACCTCAAGTGGTTAATGACTACCATACCTATCTTAGATATGTGTGTGTGTGTGTGTGTGTGTGTGTGTGTGTGTGTGTGTGTGTGTGTGTGTGTGTGTGTGTGTGTGTGTGTGTGTGTGTGTGAAAGACTTTAAGAGATATCATTATCAAGATGCCTATTCCATTTATAAATTCAATATAATATAGGCACCTCGAGAATGATATCTCTCAGTTTTTTTAAACATATATTTGTATAAGATAGGTATGTTAGTAGCATATGTGCATATCATGTATTTATTTAGCATATAATATGAAAATGTTCATAAAATTTTAAATGTATAATATACATCACATTAAATGAAAAATAATTAAAGAATTTAAAAATCATCAAAAAATTTAATGTACATAAGTGAAATGAATGATAAATAAAGCATTTAAAAATCATCCAAGTGTGTAATATATATACAATTTAATACTTAAACTAAAGAATTGTTTAATATTCATCAAAATGTGCCATACAAATCACATGAAATGATAAAAAAATGAATTTCATAATCATAGAAATAAATTTGTGATAAGTACATGAAATTATTTATCCTCTAATAATTTCAATCTCTCATTCTTAGATTTTTGTTAAGAAAGTTGTTTTCCTTTTTTAAATATTTGCAAGTTGCATTAACATTTGATGATAAATTTTAGAACTATACTTTGCATTTTCTAGATAGTTAAAAAATAATTTGAGTATAATATATTTGGGTATAGTAGGTTGCCAATATATGTTTGCATATCCTTTATATTTATATCAACCACCAATTTTGTATGTCACTTTTAGGATTAGTTTGACATGGGATATTAACATTTCTTCAACCTATGTTAATTTTACAAGTTTTGGTGATTGTGGTCCATGATCCATATTGTTTGATGCTGAAAATTGATGATGACATTTCTATTATCAATATCTATTGTATACAAGGCCGTCAAGTGTACAAAATAAATATTTCAATATAATTTTTTCAAAAATATAACACATGCTTGGTGAAGAAATAATATTTAAACCATGTAGAAAATTCATTTTAAAAGTATGCAAATCTCTCCCAAGCATCCTTTGGCATTAGTTATATTATTTACTTTTTTAATTTCATAAACTTGTATTTGTATTCTTATTGTAAGTTGTAGTGTTGATTCTTTTTATAAATGATTGTTTTGCATTCATCATATTCTTTTATTTTTCAATATTGCCTCCTCTTGTACTTCATCTTGTATATCACTATTTTTCACATTATTTGTAACATAGACATCCATTGTATCTTGATTTGCATTATTTGATATTTTAAGGACATGATTTAATGATATCAAATTTAATTATTTATAATTAAGGTTAACATTAGTAATCATTTAATGATAGTGCCTTTGAGATGCTCAATGATGAATTTCTTTTTTTTATTTGTTTGGCTGCCTTAGTCAATACATTTGAATGCATATGTATTTGTAATCTTATTCTCAACATATATTATTCATCTTGAGAGGTTTTTCTTTGATATTCTCTTCATTGCTTTTAATTTTCAAAATTTAAACATACTTTAGCCATCTTTACAATATATTTCCAAACAATATTTTAATATTTTAATGATTCCTATATATCAAATCAATATAACACTTAACGCTCTATATTATTTTAATTATAATATTTATTTATTTATTCATCACATAACTTATGATAGAAGGGTATCCAAATTTATTTCTCGAATACATATTTAAACTAAACTATAGCTCTTTTAAAAATAAACATATCAAAAAAGTTAAATTGGAATGATTTTTTCTTGAACACCTAAAGGGTTTTTACATACATGCTTGGTGAATAAATATTATCTAAACCATGTCAAAAAATTACTTGAGAAAATTCAAATTTCTCCCAAGTGTTCCATTCGGAATAGGTTTTTTTTCTCTTTCAATTTTATAATTTGTGTGTATTTTTCTTCTCTTATAATTTGTAATGTTGACTCTTTTTATAAACCATTATTTTTCATTTATCATCTTACATTAATTTACGAGATCACCTCCTTTTGTATATCATTATTTTTCACATTATTTGCAACATTGACATCAATTGTATCTTGAGTTGCATTATCTAGTGCTTCAAGGACAAACTCAATTGATATCAAGTTTATTTATTCAAAATTATTGTCAACATCAATAATTGTTTGATGATAGTGCCTTTTAGATGCTTCGAGATGAATTTTTCTCCTATGTTTTATTTATGTTTTAGTCAATGAATTTGATGCCATATGTCTTGTAATATTATTCTCAACATGTATAGTGTTTATATTGAAATTCTTGTTCACGTATTCTTTTCATTTTATTGGCATGCTTTCTATTTTCAGCTTCTAATTCTTCAGCTGCCAATTCGGCCTTGCATTCTATAAATCTTCGCCTATCATTATAATTTTAACATTTTATTTTATCCTATAATTTTAAATTTATTATTTTTTCTTGTTCTTGTCTATGATATTATCTTTAATATTCTCTTTGTTTCTCTCTATTTTCAAAATTTAATTATAATTGATTTATCCTTACAATATAATTCAAAATAATATTTTAATGATATTTATACTAAAAATCAATATAAAAAACAAAATTATATACTAGTTTAAGTATAATATCTATTTATTCGTCATATAGATTATGATAGAAGGGTATCCACATGTTTTTCTCAAATTTGAATGCATATGTATTTTTAATCTTATTCTTAACATATATTGTTCATTTTGAGATATTTTTCTTTGATATTCTCTTCATTTCTCTTAATTTTAAAAATTTAAATGTACTCGATCCATCCTTACAATATATTTCAAACAATGTTTAAATTTTTTAATCATTTTCATATAGATAACCAATATAACACTTAATGCACTATATTATTTTAAATATAATATTTATTTATTTATCACAAAAATTATGATAGAAGGGTATCCAAATTTATTTCTCAAATACATATTCAAAATAAATTTACCCTCCTCCCCTCCACCAATAAAATTAAACTATAGCTCCTTTAAAAACAAACATATCAAATAAGTTATATTGGAATATTTTTTTATAAAACACCTAAAGGTGTTGTATGCACATGCTTGGTGAAGAAATATTATCCAAACCATGTCAAAAAATTATTTGAAAAAAATTCAAATCTCTCCCACACATTTCATTGGGATTAGATTTTCTTTTTTTTTCTCTCTTTTAATTTCATAATCTTACATTCAACTTCTTCTTGTGAGTTGTAATGTTTAATTTTTTTCTAAATCCATTATTTTGCATTTATCTTCTTGTATTATTTTAAGATCTTGCCTCCTCTTGGATATCAGTATTTGCAACATTGATATCAACTAAATATTGAGTTGCATTATTTGGTGTTTCAAGGACACAATCAATTAATATTGAGTTTATTTCTTCAAAATTGCTATCAATATCAGTTATTGTTTGATGATAGTGCCTTTTAGATGCTTCAAGATGAAGATTTTTTCTATGTTTTTTTAATGTATCATTCAATGAATTTGATCGCATATGTCTTGTAATTTTATTCTCAACATACACAACTCATATTGAAATTTTTGTTCACATATTCTTTTCATTTTATTGGTATGTTTTCTATTTTCAGCTTCCAATTCTTCAACTGCTAATTCAACCTTGTGTTCTATAAATCTTTCTTTGTCATTATCATTTTAACATTTTATTTTTTCCTCTAATTTTAAATCTGTCATTTATTCTTATTTCTGTCCATGATATTATTTTTAATATTCTATTTATTATTCTTTACTTTTAAAATTTGATAATAATTGATCCATCCTTACAATATAATTCAAAACAATATTTTAATGATATTTATACTAAAAATCAATATAAAAATTAATTCTATATACTATTTTAAGTATAATATTTATCGGATATATATTTAAAATAAATTAATTCCCTTAATAAATTAAAGCTATAGCTCTTTCAAAAAAGTACTTAATATCTTTTTCTTTATATTATAAAAAATTAATTTTAATAATCTTTGTAAGTATTAAAATATTTTAGTGTATGTTCTTAACCTTCTATACTAATAAAATTGATCAAAAATCATTCCAAATAAATAATATGTATTTCATTTTGATGAATATTTAAATATCTTCCAAATTAATAAATAAAACAAAAATTTAACTTATCATTTTAATAGTTACAAACATTACTAATAATTAATATAGTGTGTTCTCATTATTAAATGACCATTCCATGTTCTTTGATCATCTCTATCATGGGATATGATTCCAAGTAAATAATACCACTCTGCATGTTCTATCATACTCTTCATCAAACATATCATATTGATAATGATATTATATCATTAAAAATATCATTCTAATACTTTTCCAATTAGTGAATGCCTATTCAAAATATAATACTTAAGCAACAAACAGAAGGCTATTATTTGGGTTTACAATATTTGCCACGATCCTATCGGGTTGGGCATGATTATTAAATTCTTAGTTTGAAGTATAATCTGTAAAACAGATGCTAAACAATTGGTACTGCACATGCAAGATGAAAACTATGGATATTGAATATGTTGATGTAATGTAAATATTTTGATCGTTTCTTTCTTTGCATTGATTTTTCTTCAATTTAATATATTTCGATCTCTTCATTTTTTTCGTTTTTATTATATATGTTTTTTTGATATTTTTTTAAAATTGTTTGTATTGTATACAGATTTTCGAATATTATATCGGCTTTAAAAAATATATGATCTTTTTTTCTTAACACAGTCACGATATCAAACTCTTCTCCACTCTTTTTCATTGTAAAACCACTCTCAACGTAATTAAGGGAGACTAGTATTTTTCCTTAAACTTTACAATGATTTAATTTCACAGCAATGTCCTTAAAGCTTTTAAGCTTCCCAAATATGTATCTGGAAAAGTATTTGCATAGAAATACCTGTACGATATGGACAACATCGAATGAGTCAATTAATCTGAAGGAAGAAAACTACTTATTTTAAACTTCCTCAGAGCAGCCATGATATCACTATCCAAAAAACTCAAGCATCCTGATTTGATCACTGAGGATAAAATATGGGGGTATGGCCTTTTAACTACCATGAAAGTCTATCTCACGAGTTACGTCCTGAATTTGAGGAATGCAAGAATCTTAGAAAAGGTTTTGAAGGTCAAAGCTGCCAAATCAAAGCCATGGGAATTTTTTAATGAAAAGAAGGCACCTTTTCACATCCTAAGATGGACACCAATACCAAGAATAAATTACATAACATGGTTTATCTATTCAAATTCACCAATTGGTTGAGGCAACAAAGGTATTTTTGCATCATCAGTCTTTCGAAATGATAAGACACCAACACCTTTTTCAAAAAACTAAGCCTTGACATGAACCAATAAACTAAGCCTTGACATGAAACTACTATTCCCCACCATTAATATTGTTCCAAGTTGTTGAAAGGGTTTGATCCGCCCAAGTGGATTGAACTTGACTAGTGCGCTTGTTAATAGCAGTCTTTAAAATTCTTCATCAGGGCATGTTAATGTTGTTGTTTATAGGTTGAAATGGAAATCACAAGATAAAATAATAATCATTTTAAAAAAAAATTATGGTTAATTCAATGGTAATATATAACTATTATATTTTATTTATTTTATGGGATGTAATTAAGACTTAGACATCTCTCTTACTAACATATTTTGTAAAAAAAATATGAAGAATTCAAAAACTCAAAAATTATTATCCATAGTTTAATTAGAATAATTATTTAATTAAATGATGCATTAGTTTCCATGAGAGACGTGTACAAAACATTCAATATTGAAATAAAATATAAATAATAATTATATTAACTCTGAATTGACTTAGAGAGCTTATCTTTTTCCAAGTGTCAGATATTTATAAATTCAACATGACTCTCTGAACTCTTCGTTTCTTTCTTGGTATAAGGAAACAATTCAATCTTTCATTTATCTTTTTAACTTGCTTGAGTGGTTATAAAATAAAAAATATACATTTGTCACATATAATCTATGCATATTATTTGTGAAAAATCATTCACAATTCATACCTAACACTTTCCGTAACTTAAAAAATTATCTTGTCCCAAGTCAAAAAGTTATTGTTGGAGTGTGGTTGCCTAAAGTTGTCTTATGAACATTGGTCGAGTTATATTGAACTATGTTTCTTCTGCCTTCCTTAGCATATTTGTTCCTTTTTTTGCAGTAAGTGTTGTTTACTAGTTTTGACTTCCTGCACACTATTTAGCCTCTCTTTTGGGTTTTCAACTAACTAGCATACCAACCTACTACCATTTATAGGTTGTCAATATGTTAGCGTAACCAAGAATCCATCCTTTATAGGTTTCAAACCTCTTGGCCTTGATTTCAATGACTTCTAGAGAACAAAACTATGTGCTTTGAAAATTGATCAAAAAATAATAAGTTGCAATACCTTACTATGATATAGATGGTATGAAGTGTGTAGATGCTAGTGGTTTCAGCAAACTAGGCCATGTAGAGCTTGACGATGTTGTTGTAGAGGTCCTTGCTTAGGATTCATATTGTTGAATTGGTTTCACTAGAGTAATTTGTGGTGCTTTCTGAGATTTAGTGGCCTTTTATGCTCACAACATTTTAAGAAGTTCAAAGGGGAAAATATATCGTACCTCATTAGTTACATCCTTGACTAAACTCATAATCTTCATAAATTCTACCTTGTAATTATTTTAATCGCTATGTTCTAGGATCTACATGATTCTATGTAAATTGTCTTAAAAAATAACATTATCAATCATTAATGGAGTTCAACATTTCACTCAATAATGTCCATTATGTGATCTAGCCACTCCAAATACCTTTATGCATAGACCTTGCGAATGTGCTTTGTAACATTTATATCTCCCACCTTATCATGTGGTCCTTGATATTTTCCTTGTATTGGAGAGACTCCTATAGAGTAAAGTCCATTTTTTATTCCATTACCTATCCTACCATTATTATATGAGGTTTTCCAACCTTTGCTAGGTTATCTCTAGTGTTCTTGATGTATTGTGTAGATGCGATTTCCAATTGAAAATATATCATGAGATTTGGTGAGCTTGTGTCACAAAACTGTGTCAAGAACATTTTTATATTCTTTGAAGAGTTTTAAAATGGAACTTGCCTCATCATAGAGCTTTATAACTTGTACCTTAACTTCATCGAGTTATTGGAAAGACACCCAACCCTATGCAAGCTTTGTTTCCAAAGACATGAACTATAATGGATTGGGCATGACTTGGACATGTATTTCTTGTTGCAATAATTCATGGTAAGTGTCATCTATTATCTTTCTCACCTTAGTCATTCACTTCTTGAGTTCATCATTCTCTTGTTTGATCTGTGTGGTCATTTGTGTTCTGGAAACATGGAATGCATTAGAATTTTAGACTAATTAGGATCAAGTAGAATAAACTTAGACATAACTCATAGAGACATATATTTGGGTATAAAATTATACCACTATTATTTTATTAACTTTTCACTAATGTAGGGACTGAAAAATTACAATAGACCTCATAATCTAGTCTTACCAATGATATCAAGGCAATGTCAATGGAATCTCATACATGTTAAGGCAATATAAGAGTGAGGGAGAGCCTTACTTTATAAATTAGGAAAGGCCTCATAAATACAGGTGGTTTCATTAATGCATTTGGTTCTGTAAATGAAATTGGTTGCCTAAATTCCACTTTGGTGTGCAACTTGGACTTTATTGCAAGTTACAAAGTCCAAATAGAAGTTATTTTTTAAACAATAAAATAAGAAATCTTAGGAAAATTACTTACTAAGTAAGCTTAAGGTTTAAATTAAATTTTAAAGCAACACCCCCTATTAAGTGAAACATAGGGAGTGTATGCATATAATATTTTTCATTTTTATCATTTATTGATGCTCTCTCTTGCATCAACATGTTGAGATTTAATCTCCCTGAATGCATGCCTTAAAGGGTGAAATATAAAGGGGTGGGAAAGCCTTTGGTGCTTTGTAAGATATTTTGTTATCCATGAACCATTATCATATCATTCCTACTATTATTCCATCCTCTATAGAGTGTATATCCATTTATCTCCTATGATGTCTCCCTAATATCCTAAAACCCTGAAATATGGCCAAGTTTGATATCTAGTAAGACCTTCCAAAACCTAGAATTTTCATTATAACTCCTAGAGGTTTGAACCCACTCTCAAACATCATGAGCGTGTGTGTATATATATAACTTAAAGTATAATAATCTATATGTCCATTCCTAAATGTCAACTTATACTTAAATTTTTATTTTATATGTATATTGCATGTTTCATCATCTTTTCCATATTATCCTAAGACATCGACTAGGTAGATGATGTTTTCCATATTATCCTATAGTATTGGTCTAGCTGATACCCTCATTTATATTGTATCAATCATGCATATAAATTCATATTCTATCAACCAGCTTGATATCATTTTGTGTAAGCTGACTCCTTTTAAACTACATCAAACTGGTTGATGTTGTCATCTTAACTTTAAAAATGTATTATTATCATTTACCACCATAAATTCAAGTCACCTTTTCATTCTAATAGATCATATACACTCATTACACTCTATTTTTACTTACACTTCTTCCATAATCTACATTTGGATGAGTTATTGGTTAGAGTCTTGCCTTGGCAGAAGCTTGTCTTGTGGAGTATTGTAGATTCATTAGGGGGAGTCCTTTTATTCTAGATCTTGATTCAACCTTTGAATTATTCACAACCACAATAGTCTCTTTCAAAACACCATTGCCTACAGGGGAAATTGAGGCTTGATAGGTTCTTTATCAAAGTAAGTATATTCTAACCCTAGCTCTTTCATTTAATAGATAGAAGTTTCTTATTGCTTAGTAAATGAATGTGTGCATATCCTTATTTAAGCTTTATCTACACTTTAAATTAGTGTGGCTATAGAATTTATTGAATTTATCTTTTATTCATCTTAGGTAGCCTAGGCCCTCATTTTCCTACCATGGCTATTTACCCATTTTGATATATTTATAACCCTTCCCACTTATTCACATTATTTCTTTACAATATTATAATACTTAAAAACATATATATAGTTATATATATTCCATTATGTTATCGGCCTAAAGGATTTGAAACCCTTTTCTTTGACAAATTATGTTTTACTGTGCTCCTCTTGTTAGGTTTACAAATCCATTTAGTCATATCATGAATCATCAAGTGTCATCGGGTTTTCTTTGCTTAACCTCCTTTGATTCTAGATCTTTAGAGATAAGATATTTTTGGGTTGCTCCTAACCCATTGCATATAAGAAGCATGTATAAAATTGAAGCTAAAACCTATAAAATAGGTCTCAGCACTAGACTTAAAGAGGTACCCATGTACGATGAGAGTAAAATATTTCTATGGAAAATAGATACACCGCAATTATCTCACTTAGAAAGTAGTACAATAACATATAATATCTACCAAACCATAATGAGATGTGGCTCAATGATCTCACCCAAAAAAAGTACATAATACCCCCACTCAATGTTGAATTGGGTGAGATGGATTAAAAATATCATAATAATAGATGGCATGAAAATAAGAGATAGGCATCAAGCATGTCATTATATGTGTTTAAAAATATATCGTATGGATCTAAAAGAACACCAAATAATTGAATGGATGTTGGAAACACTAAATTAGTTTGCTACAAGGAGTAATCGATCTATCGAAGAGCCATCACAAAATGAGATTTTCTTCATAAAAAGAGAACTACTGGGTAGTACGAACAATGTGTGAAGGATATAGTTGAATAATGGAATAACCATCTAGTAGATTCCATGAAAAGAGTGTTAATGTCATTACCATAATCAATCATCAATTCATCCTAAATGAACACGAATAGTGGAAAATATCCTTGCAAGTGATTCAGTTCCATGTGCACAAATAATGTATGTAAAAAAACATCCAGATCATATTGGGACTCTCATGCCTAACAAAATAAATCTCATGTCTCACATGCCTAACTGAAGTGAAATGCCTTGTAAGCCTTATATAAAAACTATCAAAGCTCACATGTTTAAGTGAAGGGTCAGATCTCTATCTCTAACATAATGTGATGATTGTTTAGACTCTCATACTTGCATGTAGTATATGATGAATAACTAAACAAGTAGATTTATTTTTCTCAATGTCTTCTAGAAGTGTAGATAAAATAAAAAATGGTGCATAGATACTACAAAATGGTCCCAAATAATATTTGGAAATATTTGCTTGATAGACAATTCCATAGTGAATAATCTAGTGATTCCACTGTATAGGTGACACAATGCCTTATTTGTGATTTCCAAGACCTGAATTAGAATATCCCATGGCACAGAGAATACAAGAGCCAAAACCAATACTAGTGTGCTTCACAAAATAAACAAACATATTAACATTATGATCAGTATAAGTGTGAGTTATGACAAAAGCAACTATTTTTATATCAAGATCATAATATGACTTTTCATCTAGTAAATCATAATCCAAAAGATCATCTAGTGGATGCATGCCAAAGTCAGAAGTTTGTATTGAATATGAAACAAATGCAATAACTTTGGCTCCACATTATCAAACTATTAATGAAAGAGTGTAGACACTATTTCTAAATTATATTACACCTCAGTCTTGTACACTTGGCAAATACATATCATGGATGTACATTCACCTTATACACCTTTGCTACCATTAAAAGGCTTGTATACATTATCTCTTTGTGCCTAATTACTTATATCTTAGTCTAACCAATGGTATTCTGATGAATCATGGCTTCCATCATGCCTAGAATGTTATAAACTTGTTTATCTTCCATTTTTACAAGTTTTGGACTTGCAACTATTTTTTAATTGTTTGAACACTTGTGTCGCAGTCAGATGTCTATGTAGACACAATTGTGTTATCCCAATGCAAGAATCTAGTGCCCTAAAGTCATCCAAATTGAAAATAAAATGTATACCTATGGTCAACCTAAGTGATTTAATGTGAGATATTCTCCAAAGGGATTTGTATAAATACAAGATCAAACCTCATTCATTCCTCACCTATAAAAGACTTATCATAGACCAAGGAAACTTACCAAACATATTATATCAATAAATCAAGTGAGAAAAGCTTTAGTATTTTCTCCTATTTCCATATTAGTCATAAAGACAACACATTATTCATGCACAATCCAACATGTAGAGTAAAACTACATAGGTTCGAGGCCCTCTTGGGAGTATTAGCTATGTAGGAAGTGCTCATTGACATATGGGACTTTGGGGAATCTCAACATCATGTGTCCACTAACCCATTTTTTCCATGGCCACTATGAAGATGAAGAACTAGGGTTTTCTCTTTTGATAAGAAGTGACATTCTATGACCTAGATTTGAATGCACAAGAGTGAAAGTGACACAAAATTCATAAGCATCCTAATGGTTACATCAAGTTTTAGTAATTATTTCAAACTAGACACATGTGTTTGATTCAAATAGTATCATCTATGAAACCATCCTAGGTCAATTATGACCACACTAAAGAGGTAAAACTTCCATAATTAGGTGGATAATCTAGAATCCAGATGTAATCTACTTTCTATCTATTCTAAGTCTAGATCTATATTAGCGTTAGATTTTAGTTATCTTGTTTTCATTATCATTACAATATCTAGTATATGTTTACTTTCTATCTTTAGCATCTTAACATAATAAATTTAGTATATGTTCTATATAATTTTTGCAAACAATTATCTACTTTAGAGATAGTCTACCATCCTTTTACTCTAGGCTATCTCTACCTCTTTAATCCTATATTCCCCAAATCTAGATTTTAGGGTTAAATATTTGGTGAACCCAACCTTTCATCTGTAAAATCTTGGATATTAATCTATTTTTTCTTAATTATCTCTTTTGATATCTAATTTATGACTTAACAAGGTTTTACAAGTTAAAAATCAGATTTCCTTTCCTCTAAATGTGTTTAATATGGATGCATGTGTAGCTCATTTTATATTATAATTTGTAATTTTAGTGACACTTCACTACTATACTATGATAATCTAAGGTATCATCCAAATAAATAAATAAATCTGGCAATATAATGAGAGGGTTTTAAAATGAAAACAACAATTAATCTCTCTTCATAATTCCTTTTGTAATACCATAGCACTAGTATCTAGATGGCACCATGCCACAAACTCTTCCAATGATATTATAGCTAAAACTTCACTCTGGGACTTACGACACCACTCTTTGCATTATGCATGCCCTTTTTACCAAGTAATGTTGCACCTCTATATGTGGATTCTATATTAAATTCTATCATATGGACTAAACATAGTATATCCTTTGAAAAGGAGGACCTACCACCTCAAGACCTCATAAATTATTGTTTACCATTATACATTTAGATTGGTGTGTGAAATAAAATTATAAAAAGAGTCTTTGTGGATAATGGTTTAGGGCTCAATATTTGCAACATATCCTTTCTTTCCATACTTGGCATTGAACCTAATAATTTAGAACCTTCTAATATGAGCATCAAATGATTTGATAATATTTCATGAAAAGTATTGGGGCAAATAGCATTGAAAATTATTGTGGGACCTTGTACACTACCTAATTTATGTCACACTATGCTAAATGTTTAAAACTATAATATATTTTTGGGACATCCTTAGATACATGAAATTTATGTCATTCAATCTACTTTCCACACATGCTTAAAACTCAGCCATTTGGTATTTATTTACACATCCAATGGATACTAATCCCTTCAAACATCATGCTATGGTTTAATAAATAAATGATCTGATGTTACAATCCTATAAACCTGATTTCGGCCTTCAATATTTGTTAAAATATGGATATAGAGGATAAGGGGTGGGAAAACCTGATAATGGTATAGTTCAACTGATCTCTCATACAAATAACATAGCATGGACTTATACACTACTATAAAAACCTAATCATCTTGGATTAACCAATGCACCAAATGAGACATTTTAAGTGTTTACGTAAGCATCCCAATTCATTACTCTTGTGGCTTGTAGAATGGCATATTATATCTATCCCTCATCCTATAGAGTTTGATATAAGTATACCTCTACCCAAAGGGTATGATGTAAATGCTTATTGTGACTATCACTAAGGCCCTAGACATTCTACGAATAGATGTTTTACTTTGAAAAATAAAATCCAAGACCTCATTGATGACCAAAAGGTTATAGTTGATGATATAATAAATGTATTAGGTTCAGAACCTAGTGATCACCATAAATATAAAATATCTAATGATCCTTTGCATGATTATCCTCTAAAAAAATTGGGAGTGAAAATGGCATACAATACACAACAAAAAATTCAAATTAAACAAATCAAACAACATCCACTCTAAAATGATTTAACAATCACATTATTCACGGGTGGTGCTTATTTTTTCATAACCATATTGAACCTACACAAACAAAAACTACTCTCAATGTAAGATGTTTACAACAAATTGGCTTTGATCTAAAAGACTTACAAAGCAAAGGAGGTTGGAAGGACTCCTTGGGACACATAACACTACCAATTTATTGTGGTCCTAAAGTGATTCAAACATGGGCTTGGGTTATGCCACAAACCTCTCCATATAAATTTATATTGGGCACTCTTTGGTTGTATCAAATGAAAGAAAAAATTTACCAAAATCAACAAGGTATTTATTTTTCTCATGATGGAAAATGGATCCATATCCAAAATGATAGCATTGGTTCTTCTAATGCACATGTAAAATGTGAGGAGGAATACGATATGTACCATTTCCACTTATCCAGCCATGATTCAAATAATTTAAAGGATCTAACTTAAAGTTGCAAGGTTTTACATATTCTAAAATACCAAAAAAATTTAAAAAACTTCAAGAAATTCAAAAATATTTTCAGCATATACATATCCTATTAGCTCCTTGGCATATATGTTTTTGGTTCCATGTTGTTAGATGGTATATCAATATTTTATATATGCATGTATGTTTCACACATATGTTGAGTGTGATATAAACATACACAGATAGATGATCAATTCTTTTTTTGATGTTGATATTTTCGTCTACTCACCTCACTAGGAAGTTGAGGGCATCCACCTCTATTATCTCAATACATCTAGGTTATATCATTATATGGTCATTTTACAGTATCATGCTTGAGCTCATATATGTACTTATACATGAATTTATGTATGCTTATATATTTCATAGTCTAATTAACATGCTCTGTACTTAACATTTTTTTCTAACACATATATCCATAGACTAGTATGTTATGTTTATGTTGGTTGCTTATGCTTTCATTTATGAACTTTCTTGAGTGTCTTTCCTTCATATTGTCTTGTTTGTTTGAGCATTTGAATATTATCCATTATTTTCAGCCCTTATGCCTTTGTTTTCCTCTTTGACATTTGAATATGTCATTATTTTTTGTGTGTTGGCATTTGGATATATCATTCTTGCTTTTATAGACATTTGACTATGTCATGTCCCTTTGATTGTGTGTTATTTGAACATGCCCCTTATTTGTGATCTCCTTAGACCATTGTCTTTTGATTTAATTTTGAATGCTCTTGTGTGTGTGCTTGATTGCTTAATTATCTTGTACTATTACTATCTAGGTGTTGTCATGATTTGCATCATACATCTTAGGACTTGGTTTGACCACACCCTTCATGTTTCAATAATATATCTATATAGACATGTTCCCTTTTATATACTACATGTTACATTCAAAGTTTACATAGTTATCTCATCCTTTTGAGTTAAGGTAACTACTAGTTATTACTTCACATCATCTCAAAAGGGGAGGCAAATCAGTGGGAGTGTGTCATAAAGGGATGACTTCTACATTACTTCATACATTTATATTGTAGTGTGGGCATGTTCTCCACATTTGTCATAGTTTTAGATTTAATGAGGTCATGTTTTGGAAAAATGTTATCCACACTTATTTAGTATTCAACATACGTAGATTACAATGGGGACATGTTTTGGAAACATGTCCACATTAGCACTAATATCAATTTTTAGATTTCTCCATATATAATGGGAGCATGTTTTGGAAACATTTTCCCAACACTTAAACCAGTTATTAGATTTAGATTATAGAGGGGGAATTTTTTGGAAATATGTTCTAAACACTTCACCAATTCTCATATTTAGATTATAGTGGGGGCATGTTTTGAAAACATGTTTTCCAAACTTCATATGTTCAAATTGGCTAAAATTCACAAATATATGATTCAGATATACATTTGTTGTATAATTTTATAGCTTGATGCCATTATTATACATAATTTTAGTATGATACATATATAAGGTGCATATGTTATGTAATGTGTCTTTAATATTGAAAAATCAAATCAATTTTATATTCCAAACACTTTCAGGGACTGTCATTAACCACCAATTTAGAATTTTACAGACTATATTGAGTCAATCTACTATATTAATTGGTTCACTTTTGGTATGGTTGAGCTGAATAAATCACTCAATATTGCCAAGTTTATAGGTTGGATTTGATTACATCATCCAACTTCACCAGATGTTATATTTTAAGTTAAATTGGTTTAATCACACTCACTAGGTTATAAGCATGACTAGCTTGCATAATTGAGCTACTCTCAGTTGTTGGGCGGTAACTCATCTTTTCTTCAAGGTTGGGGGATTGTGTCCTCTAATATCTCTTCATCCATTTATATATATGTAATTTATATATTTATATATGTCTTAATCTTAGTTTCTATGATTCATAATGATACATCTTTCAAATTAAATTGTCAAAATGCGATACAATTATATCGATACACGTGTGCTCCTAAACCTTGCTCTCTTTCAATTTCAATTATTTAAATGCTTTCAATTTGAGATTATATGCACTAATTATATATTGTAACATGATCTTAGTTTCATGTTAGTCACTAACAAAGTACTCAAGTTGCACTCAAACAAAGGTAAGTTGTGTTATACACACCCATGTACACATTTATTTTCCTATAAACTAGCAATTTAATTACTAGACTAAATAGGGAAAATGTAGACACTATTTATAAATTATATAACACCTTGGTCTTGTACACTTGAAAAAAAACTTAATTTCAGAAACAATGAATATAAAAACTCAGTTGATATCTTACACCATCATTTACACTGTATTCACCAAAATTTTGTATAATGAACAGTTGTATATAAAATTATAGTAGCCCTCTCCATGAGCTAATAGAAAAAGAAGTCAATAAATTTTACAAATGATTTTCATATGTTTTATACTAACTTCCACCCCTTAATGTAGTTAATTAAACCAAATTGAACCATGACTCAGGACTTAACTTAACCTTGACTTGATTTTCTTTGGTTGTTTGTTTTGTTATTTTTTTAGGCACTTTTTAGCCAATAGCAATAAAAAAAGTGATTTTATGACATTTTACATGAGATATGGCTTTTATTTTCATAAAAAAATACAAATTTGTATCGAATTAATTAAATAAGTTTTTTAAAGTTGCTTAATGTTCAAATCAGGGCTACCAAACTACTACTCATTGGGATTATAGCTAAGAAGTGAAACCATCTATAAATATCGCTAGGTATTAAATACTTCACAAAATTATATCACTCATTGTAATATATTTCCAATGCTTTGAAGGGAAGCCAAAATGGATTCTGAATGCAAAATTTATTACCAAAATAACAATGTGCAATATGTATTTTTTTGCATCAACCCGTTTGAGGATTTTTGTGTTCTAACAGAACCAAGACAATTTAGAAATTTTTATTTCACTTAGGAAATTTGACCACTAATTTGGCTAGACCATTTCAAGGATTTTAGGTTTGAATGGAACAAAAGGAACTCATAATAACTTTTTCTCATACCCTATCAGAGCCATCAGGTACCTCAAACACCATGAGAACCCTTTATAATTTTATTCTAGACCCTATTGGGTCCATTGGGATGAAATGGCATCCTTGGAAATGTAGATCAAATTGGAGATTTCAAGGTTAGAAGTACCTCCAACTTTGGAGGCACAAAATAAACTTTGGCACTAAGTGTTTATGTGTGTGTGTGTGTGTGTGTGTGTGTGTGTGTGTGTGTGTGTGTGTGTGTGTGTGTGTGTGTGTGTGTGTGTGTGTGTGTGTGTGTGTGTGTGTGTGTATGCATGTGTATGTACATATATGTGTGTATAAATATATATATGTGTGTGTGTGTGTGTACATAAATACATATATCTATATATATATGTATATATGTACATATGTGTATATACATATATATATATATATATATGTATGTATGTATGTATGTATGTATGTATGTATGTATATATGCATGCATATATATATATATAGACACACACACACACATATGTATGTATACATATACATATGTATGTATACATATACATATGTATATATTACATATATGCATATATATATATACATACATATATACATATACGTACATACATATACATATATATTTATATATATGCATAATATTATATATAATATTATGTAGTATTCTAATATATTATATTATTATATATAATATATTTATATTATTAATAATATTTATTATTTTATTATATATATATATATATAATATTATGTAGTATTCTAATATATTATACTATTATATATAATATAGTTATATTATTAATAATATTTATTATTTTATTATAGAACTATAATATGTATACTAGTTATATATTATAACATATAATTAGGTTTTTATTATAAAATTTATTTAATTATTATATGTAATAATGGTATATATTATGATTAATTTTCTAAGGCAAAAAATGGCAAAGGTTTGAGAGCATCGACGGCCATGAAAATAGGAGAGACATCCAACCCATGGGAAAGGCAAAGACAAGCCAAACAGATCAAGACACAACAAAAGGGAGATCTAGCAAGAGATTCAAGATGTGAGTAGAGAGGACCTGGGTGAGTATTGGTAGGTTTGTGATAATAATACATTTATGATTATAGCTAAGGGTAAGGTCTATCCAAAGACTTACACTGATTTGGGTCTCTCGTCTAGAATATCCAATGAACAACTTCCTAAGGAGTTCCCTATAGTCCAAAACTCACCCTCTCAGACTAATAGGAAGGAGGAGGGAATAGGAGTGCATTTTGTATCTTTCACAAAGTTAGACTTTTGGGAGAATGTCTAGCTGTTGAAGAGTAGGGGATTGATTGAGAAGTTTGTGAGATGATGGCCAATACTGGGAGAAGTTGAAGAGGTAAAAGATAACTAGGGACTAGATAGATCCATTCACTTCTTACCTAAGGGTTTTATCTCAGTTACTTTCCCTTCTGAATAGATTAAGTTGGAAATACTCAAAGGGGGTCTTTGGCTTCTCAAGGGCATAGATCTATGGCTTCAAAATTATAGTTCTAACTTGAGCCCCTTAACAGCTATGAATGGCAACTCTCCTATTTGGATTAGACTATATAGGCTATCAATAGAATATTAGGGTGAAAAGTGTCTCAGTCAATTGGAGTAGCCCTAGGAGGTTTCATCCAAATATACCCTACATATTTTTAAGGGACATTGGCATCTATGCATGGATTTGTGTCATGCTAAACTTGGACAAGGTGATTTTGAAAATAATTTAGATCCAAATTGAATAAGTCACCTAGGACCAATAGGTGGATGTGGAAATTATCCCATTTTTAGGTTACAAGTGCATAGAAATTTGGTGATTTGAATGACAATGCCCAAGAGTTATTAAAGGAAAGATTAATAGTGAAGTTAAAAAAACCATGGTTCTACCTTAGGTAAAACCCTTGCATCAAGGAATAAAATGGCCCCCATTTAAGGACCTAGTTATTAAACACTCCTTGGTAAAACTAGGGACTAATGTTGCATTGACTGAAGTACCTAAAATTAGACTCAAAGTTGGGAAGACCCTATCACCAGAAACCATGCATAAGGAGTGTTATTACATCTCAATAGAAGCTAATTAAATTTCATCCATCATCACTTTAGATAGTGGTAGGAAAGTTCAATTGGTAGATCTAGAGGACCTTAATAGGGCCAACCCCATTTTGAGGGATTCAAGGATGGTGGGAGACCTTTAGTTGTCTCTCCTCCTAGAATATTTCAAGGAAGAAGAATAATAGGAGTTATTCTCAACTAAGTTGCTCTCTCTTTCCCAAATTGAGTACAAAATATCTCAACCAATTTGTGGAACATCTACAAAAAGAGGTCACAAAACAATTAAGGAGTGCGCATATGTGAAAGTGATAGCAAGAAAACAAAAATTGATTACGGCTTTTGCCTACTCTGGAAGGTGAGTTATAGATCGCCCCACTGAGCATCAATAAAGATTGTTTCATGGAATGTCAGGGCCCTTAACACCCATAACAAATGGTTCCTGGTCAAGCATCAGCTTTAGGATTATGTCTTTGACATTTTTCTCTTTTAATAAATGAATATAAGAAAGGAATAAGTTGATTCTTTATTAGGGCATAACTAGAGTGGATGGAGGGGGTTTTTTGCTGACTCTTTTGGGGCTTTGGGAGGATTATAAATTATTTGGGCTCCTTCCAAGGCAAAAATTGAAGTCATTAACTTTAGAGTGGGGTGGAAACTCTATAAGGTATTGATTTTCATTTCTAACATTTCTTTTTCCTTAATTAATGTGTATGGGCCACATTTTATTGTTAGTAAAGCCTAGGTTTAGAATAAGATTCAACAATAACTAGCATCATTACTACACTAATGTTTTGTTGTTGGCAAAGATTTTAATGCTATCATGTCTAGCGAGGATAGATGGGGAGGGGTTAAAATTAAATCCAAGTCATAGAAAATTTTCCTTCAATTCATTGATTCTTCAAGTCATGAGGACATTTCCCCCAAATCTAGGTGGTTCTAATGAACTAATAGACATCTTGGATTTAGCAGCATTGTTGAATGGTTGAACCACTTTCTGGTTTCACCAACATATTTATAGAAGGACTAAACCTTTGAATGCCACATCCTCCTAGTGTCAAGTTCCAACCATGCTCCTATTCAGCTCAAAATTAAAGAATGATATAAATCAGAGGAGATTTATATTAGTGATAGAGCTTAACACACAAAATAATAACCAACAACATATTTTTACTAAGTCAAATATCTTAGAATAGTCATGGGTAACAATAATCATATGAGAATAGAATTTCCAATAGTAAAAAATAATATTATTATAAATATATAATAATATAATCACCAAAGGTCATTAGTAAATTACAAATTACTATGGTAATTTTCACATGTGAACATTACTCAAACCTAACAAATAAGATGGTGCTCACCCCAAATGCTCTTTAAATTTTGAGTTAATGTGGATTTAGGATCCCTCCCTTTTTGATCTAGTCAAGATATGGTGGTCAAAATCCAAGGTTGAGAAAGGCACCAAGGTTTTCACTTTTAGCAAAAAACTTTAGTATGTTAAGGCTTGCATCAAAATGTGAAATAGAGATCATTTTTAAAACATATTTATAAAAATTCCAAAAGTAAAGGCAGACCTTGACATTCTCAATCAGGTTATTCTTAAAACTAGTATGGATGCAAACCTTCATATAAATAAGAAGGAACTTCTAGATGAGCTAGCAGAACTACATGCTAGAGAATAAATCTTTTAGAAATAGAAGTCTCACAAGACATGGCTTAAATTTTGGGACAATAACACAAAGTTATTCAATAACTCAACTCATGTGTGGAGGAATGCTAACCACATTTCATCCATTATCGACAAAGATGGAAAATCCCTTGAAAGGCAATCTAAGATTTGGGATGGAGTTGTCTCTAGTATAAGAGACATTATTGTCAACATGAAAGCAATGGATTTGTAGGTGCAATCTCACATCCTTAGACACTTCCCTAAGGTGGTTTCAAAAAGATATAATAGATTATGGATGGCTCCCTTTTCATTGGAAAAAATTAGAAGAGTGGTCTTCTCTATGGTAGAGATAAACCTTTAGGATTGGATGGTTTTCCAGTCGCTTTCATTCAAACCTTCAAGGATATCATTGGTGATGAGATAGTGTCACTTGCAGAATAATCCCACCTAAAATAAAAAATTGGGGCCAATATTAATTGCACCTTCATTTCTCTCATTCACAAAGGTGAGTCATAGGTGACCTTTGGTGATTTCATACATATCTTGCTTTGCAACACTATTTACAATATTATCTCGAAGGCCATTTCCTTTAGATTGAAAAACTTTATCAGCAATATAATTTTATTGAATGGGATGGGTTCATTCTAGGGAGAAACATCCATGATGGGGTGAATATCACCCATGAAATTATCCAGTCTCTAGTGGTTGGCCACAAGAAGGGGATGATATTGAAACTAGATATTAGTAAAATATATGATCAGGTCAACTGGATATTTTTTATGAAGACTCTAGAAGCCTTTAGCTTTGTAAAGGAATGGTGAAATTGGATATTTAGCTACATCTCGAGCCTGATATTTTTGATTTTAATAAATTGGGAACTAGTTAGTTTATTTGAATTAACCAAAGGCCTAGATAGGAGAATCCTCTTTCACCGTTTTATTTATACTCATGGCTGAGTCTTTAGGAAGAGCCTTCTTAGGTGTTTCTAGAGATAGGGAGATTTGGGGCTTAAATGCCAAAGCTGGAGTGGCAATTTTTACTCACCAATAATTTGTAGGTGACACTAACCTATTTGGCTTCCCATCATTATTTTAGGCTGAGAATCTTAGGCAAATTTTAGTGGATTATGAGAATGTTTTGGGTCAATGTGTTAACTCAGCTAAATCTAAATACTTCTTATTTAACACCAACCATTAGATGAAAGTGGCCATACAAATGTTTTGAATTTCAAAATTGGTAAGCTAACAGCTAAATACCTTGGGGTCTCCCTATTTGTGGGTGCTAGGAAAAATTATTTGTGGGAGAATTTACTCAAGGATTTTCGATCAAAACTCTCATAGTGGAAAGGTAAGTGGTTCTCTCCAACTAATCGGATCACTCTTATAAAATTATTTATGAGTGTGTTATTGATATACACTATGCCAGTCCTATAACCATCATCTAAAATCCTGAAGGAGATGAACAAAATCATGAAAAACTCCCTTTGGTAAGGGTCATAAGGCTCTAGTAAAACTCACTTATGAAATAAGATAAGGTTTTTTGTCCCCAGGTGGGATGAGGCACTAGTATTAAAAGGATATATGTTCAATATCTCACATATGGACCAAAATGTGTTTGGGGTGTGCACACTCAAACAATTGCAACTTGGAACAAGCTTCTGTAGAAAAACTAATTCATAGACTTTTATCCTTTTAACAATATAATGGTTGTAAATCCTCCTAAGGGCTCCCACCTATGGAATTTTATCCCTAATTACCATTTCAACATCAAATATCATGTCTCATGGGTGATCAATTATGGGAACCTCAAATATTTTTAGGCAAATTCCTAAAATGGCCATAAATCATTAATAGAGTTATAGGATCTTAGGGAGGCTGAAAATTTTTTGAGGCAACTATGGGGTGACAAGTTGAGTAATTACCTTGCACCTAGAGAGGAGGTAGGAATAGTCTACTAGAAATGGGAAAAAAATGATAATGTGTCAATCTCAAAACTTTAAAAGATGTAGTTATCGAACATTCTCTAAAAGAGGAAAATCTTCATTAACTCTAATCCTAATCAAATTCAATGGGTAGATTAAAAAAATGGGTGACATGTTGTCAAACTAGGTTATAAAATGATGGATCAAGTTGAATCTACCTTTGGTAGGACTAGATCCCTTTGGTAGAACAAAGTTAACCTTCCCAAAGCTAGGGCATTCATGTGGTTGGCAATTCAAGGGCATATTCTCAGATGTGACCACTTGAGAAGAATAGAATTTACCATCCCATCCAAGTGTTTGATGTACCAATAAGAAGAGGAATATGCAAACCATCTCCTATTCAATTTCACTTTCACTAAACAAGCCTAGCATTGGTTATGTGATATGTTGTCTTGGCAGTGAGCTAGCTAGGAAAACTTGAAACATGCCTTTATTTCCTAACCTTTGGGATCAAGGAAAGATGTTTTTTCCTATCTATGGAAAAATTGCCCATATATTCTTATTTGGACCATCTCTAAAGAATAAAATATTTGAATTTTTGAAGACTGAGCTTAATCTTTTAAGGAAGTTATCAATAAAGTTGAATTGGCAATGTCTAAGATGGACTCCACCCATACTCGATGATGTAGGGGAAGCTTATCACCCTGGGACTTCTATATTGTCTCTTCATGGTAGTGGATAAAATTCCCTCTTGTTAATGGTTTATATATGTCAAAAAATGATAATAAATAAACAGGGAGGGTAGATTATAATTTGCCTCCCCCAAGAATGTTTAAACTAAATTTTGATAGCACTCCTAGGAGAACAACACTACTAGGAGAACCCTGTTGCTTTTAGGGTTAGTTGTGTTATCAAAGATTGTGTTGGTTTTCTCATTTGAGTGGAATCTAAAAAATTTATGGATGGTACAAAAAATAAAGCAAAGGCCTAGACTTTAGTTATAGGACTCAAGATTGCATATCAGTGCGACATCGATCGAATAATCATTAAAGATGATTCCATGGTTATAATTCAAGCTCTATAGAATGAGGAGGCAAACTCATGAAAAATCAAGAATATATTGAGATAAGTGTAGTAATGCCTCAATTATTTAGTTAATTTTTAATATAACCATTACTTCCATGAAGTGAATCAAGTGGCTGATGAGCTGGCCAATATAGGCATGGATCAAGTGAAGGAGTTAATCTATGATAATGATTGGGAGTGGTGGGTCTAATTAATCCCATATAATTATTCCAAGCTTGATCATCTTGGGAAGATGGGATTATTATTGATGGAACATGGTCGAAGTGTGGGTACAGACATTCCCCTTTGCACATTAATCTCCATGTCCCTTCACCAAACTAAGGTTGTGATTGGATTTATTTAATTTGGTTGGGCTCATCATTTGGCTTATTCCTTTCCTTCAAATGTTGGCTTGTAACTCAATTTTCATGGAATTCATACTCCAAGTGGATCTCATCGAGCCTTTTCTATGTGTCAAACCTTCTAAATGAGAATTGGATTTTAAAGGCAGGTTGTCAAACTCTAGGTTAAAATGAATTTTCCACATTCAAGGGGGGATGTCTTTCATGATATTAAATAAGTCATGGGTCTCATTTTCTTGGAGAATAAATGTAGGGTTAAGGTTAACTCCTTAGTGGCATCGATGTTTGTGGGAAATTTCCTTCAGTTAGACAAGGACAAAGAAATGACATTGGTACTTTCATTGTGGCTAGTTTGAGAGCACTTCCAAGTTGGTTTGAAGACAACTATCGAGAATTTATCCCTAGAATATAATGGCTTTCGAGCATTTCCTAGGATTATTAACACTGAGTTTATCATTTATATCCTTTATGGATTTGTATGATAGGTTTGACAACCTTTTGGTTCACCTTAAATTCTTGCAAGATTGGCTTCAGAACTTGGGTCCTTCTAGAAGCCACATACCACTTCTGGATGTGGGAGCTCTATATTTTCCTTTGACATCATTTGTGGCTGCTCTTAAGGGGAATATTTTTCCAATCTTAGCTTCGACGATTAAGTTACTTACAAGGATATTTGGGGCACACACCCCTCTCCATCAGTCAATTATAGTAATGGTGGGGACTAGGCCCATCACTAAAAAGAAGGTTGCCTAGATGTACATGAATGCTCGGCTGGAGGACATAAGGGAAGCTCTTGATTTGGGGGGGAAATCAATGTGAATCTAGTTGGAAGAATAAAAAAAATTACAAACTCACCTCACCTCAAGGTATTTATGTGGATAGGATGGAGGTTGATGGAGACATAGATTCAGAAATATTTTCTTTGGTTGGTGTCCCTGTAGAGGGCATTGGTAGTGAAGTAAGTAGTGGAGTGTTATCAAGTGGAAAAGATGTATTAGTATATGGTGGTGGTAATGGAGGTACCTAGTTCATTTTTTTTTTGGAGTTACCTAGTTCGTTTTTTTGTTGCTATTTTTTATTTATTTATTGGCCTTTGTGCTTTGTTATTCAAGGTGGTTGTTTCTCAGGTGGTTTTCTTGTTTTTTGGCCTCATGTTTTGTTTATTAGGCCTTGGTTTGGAATTGTGAAAAATTGACCTCCCAGATTATTTTTGGCTTTCCCTTCTTTGTATGGGTTTTGTAATCTTGTTTTTTAGTTAATAAAATGGGTGAGGGACCCTTCAACCCTCATTGTCTAGTAAAAAAATAATGGTATATATTATTATTTATATTATTGATACTATTAAATATATATTATTATATAATATTATAGTATTATCATATATATTATACTATAATATTGTATAATATGTATATATAGTATTTATATTAATTATTTTGTTGTTTTGGTAAAACATTATTTTGTAAAGAAAAAGAGTGTAAATCGGCCATCATACATCACTCCAAACCCATCACCGTTGACCATGCCTCACCTTTTCTACATGAAGTATTAAGCAAAAATAATCTGATACTTATTTTAATAATCATTCCAAATCATTATTTTCCTAATTAGTGTTCCCTTTAATTTTATATTTTTTTCCAAAATGGATAAATGAGGTGCTTATGGAGACAAATTCCAATTGTATCCACCTTTTCTTCCAAGGTTAAGAGTATGACATTTATGTATGTTATTAAACCTGGTGTAATTGCTCCAAGTATCAATATATTAATAGTATGGACAAATAGTAGCTACAAGATAGACTTTGGGATAAGTTTTATCCATATGTCACTATAGAGAAATATGTTTATCTTCTAGCTGATAACATGTTCATCGAAACTAATATTAAATTGTATTATTATATTATACACAGTATTACATTTTTATATGTATGAGATTTCCTTTTATTCTAAGGGTCTGAGAATTAAATTTTTTTATGTTATTAATCTTAATGTAATTTATCTAAGTGTCAATATATAGGCAGCATGGATGGATGGAAGCTACAAGATAGACTCTAGGACGTCAAAACATTAATTCAAGCGACACATTAGACGTGGATGCATATTGTAATCAAATCAGCAAAGGGAAGTAATATTTCATTTTTGTGAAGCGAGGGAATGTAAATCAATATGACCATTGACTCCATCTAAGCTTTTTTAATGAAGGGTTAAGAAACAATAATTTTATCTTTTTCATTAATAGGGTTAGATAATGGAGAGCGGTGATTGTGTGTAATATATACATGTGGTGATACTGGTGGAAAAGGTAAAGGTTGTGAATCCATCAGTAAAAAGAGTTAAGTTGGTGAAAAAGTATATTCAAGTGTTGATTGAGGACAATCATGATTTTTGGTTCATGGGATTTTTTAAATACCACAAAGCTATCAACAACCTATAAAAATATCTCAACATTGTTCTACCATCATTTCTCCACTTAAGGCTCTAAACGGGCTTAGGAATTAAATAAAAAAGTGTTTAAGCTCTATAAATTATGCCAAAAGGGAGGTAATTATTTTGTATGCTAAAGTTGGATTTTGTAGACTGAAAGAGTGTAAATTTTTGGTAATCATGCCTCACTCAAAACCCATGCTTGTTGATCTCCTCACACCTTTTTTTCAATAAAAATTAAGGAACAATAATATTATGGTACATTTCATAGTGATTTAAAGGTGCATTTGTGGTGATTGTGAGGTGAGGAGTAATGATAGGGGATTTCATGTGATGTACTTGAAGAAGCTCGAGAAGATATGTGTGTAAAGTTTACTGCCATGTCAATTTTGTCCACCACTTGCTTGGTGTTGGAAGGTTGGAAGGAGAAGTGTAGCAATGCAATTTGGAGCTTCTACCAAACTATATTTCAATTACCCAATAAATGCTTGAAACATGTGTCAGCTCAATGAAAACATCACCATAATTCAATAGCAACTCAAAAAGTTGGGGGTCGATATTGTGTATTTACACATCATAATTAAGTTGAAAATATTCATTTATTTTATCCTTCCATACTATATACCTAAAATGAGCTCTTTTATTTGTTTTTTCACTCCCCATGGCTGTTTATAATGATCACAAAGAAAAAAGTAAATGCTAAGTTATTTCAAAAACTATTTATAGTCTAATATTTTACATATGAAAATAATATAATGTGTAAAGATGTAATTGTTTTAAAGTGAAAATAAAATTAATGCATCACGTGTCAATTTAAATGAGTGTTAAACTATTACAAAAAAACTTTTATTGATTAAACTATTTAAAACTTAATTAGATGACTCTAGAACTAATTAATTGAAAAATAGAAAAGGCTTATTAAATGAAAGACACATCCTATATAATGAAATATATTTATGTCAGATGCCATATGAAAATAAATATTGATACAAATATTTCCAAGCCTTTTCCATTCTCATTCTTAGTAACACTAACAACAACCATTGTATTTATAAAAATAGTATGGCATGACCACATGTGCTACCAATTTTAGGTAGTTTGCTATAATTGGGTATGAATCCACACTAGTCTCTACATGTTATCTATAAATTATTTTCCAGTATGTTGTATCTCAAATTATGTGTCATTCCACTTATTATACCTTGCGCTATAGAGGTTGAAACTATCATACTAAAGAGCATAAGTTACACTGAAGGGATCTAGGGTTTATGTTTTGGAGAGGTTTTTGTAACTTAAAAGTGTGTAAATCGATAATTGTACCTCACGTGAAACCCATGACCATTGAAATTATCTCATTTTTGTGTATGAAGTGTTAAAAGAAATAATATGATATTAATTTTAATAATCTTGCCAAAACATCTTTTTTCTGACTAGTGTTCCCTTAGATTTATGTTTTTATTTGCAGTAGGGATAAATTAAATGCTTATGAAGACAAACTCCAATTATGGTCAGATTTTATTCTAGGGACTCATGTATGGTGTTTTTTAATGTTTTTATACCTAAAGCAATTACTCTAGGTGTCAATATATTTTTAGCATGGACAAATGAAAGTTATAATATATACTGCAAGTCCTCAAAGTCCTATCTCAATGTCAAAAATATTGTAGCATTGATCAAAGTTGTACACCAAACATGGATCCATACATAATCAAATCAACTCTTATGGCATTCTTGTCCAATCTTGACAATAGAAAATGCCTAGTCAAAAACGTTGCCACCCTACAAGATACAAACCCCTTTGTAATGGGTATAGGTCATGTAAATCTAATGCTACCCTAAATCTTAGGTTGGTGTATGATGTCATATGTCATGTATATATTATATATTTTCATATATGTAATATATAATATAACTATATGTATATGTATGTATGTATAATATAGCTATATTATCATATGCTATATATGTATATGTATTTATATGTATGTATACATACATATGTATGTATATATGTATATCTATATACATATGTATGTATGTGTGTGTGTATATATATATATATATATATATATATATATATATATATGAAAAGATGGGCTTCGCTAGGTTTAACTATGCACAATGACATTTTGGTGATGGGAGAATGATGACGATGGAAGAAAAGATCGAGGGAGGAAAGAGCATAAAGGTGCTCTCCAAGCCCATGGGATCAGATGAAATAACTTAACAATAGCTATAGAGTGGAAGTAGCATCAATCACACATTGCCTCACATGACAGACCCAATGCCTGGCCATGGGGAAGCACAGATTTACAATAGTGAAGGGATTTCATCTAGATGGACCACACTAAATCTGACCTTACAAAGAAGATAGATTTTTAGATAATGGTAAAAACCTTGTCTAGTAATATGATTTATCTTTTGGTTTTAGCAAATGACCATGTGATGACCCTAAAAGAGAATATCAATCAACTATAAGGGATTCCTAGGGACAAACAATGCCTCATATACAAGGGGTGATAACTAGAGGATCAAACCCTCTTTTGTTATAAAACATTGGGAAAGATTCCACCATATTTTTAATGTTAGGGATGCATGGAAGAGGTGTTGATCTTGGTAAGTCTTACACAAAAAAACCCTCATTCAAAGATGTGTTGAAGAACTTATCTTACAAACAAAATGAAATAAAGTCCCCTCCTATTCCCCAATCATATGTTGTAGATCATGTTGAAGAGGTGAGGATAGTGGAAATATCTGCTAAAAAGGTTTTCCTATATCTTGATGATCTATAAAAATGCGTAGTCATCTGTAGATTCAATAGACTATGACTATATACAAAGGCACTATACTAGTGGACGTACACCTATTGGACCAATAATTGTGAGATATTTTTACATTCAGAAGGTTTTTTC
>JARHVA010006187.1:612500-697500 GCA_037957365.1 Torreya grandis | reverse complement strand
TGTGAATAATGGGAGCATTGCTCTCATGTTGTCAATACCATAATGCACTCCTACAATCATAAATAGATTAGCATGAGGCTATATCTATGTTACTGTCTAACATATACCTACTCTACTAGGGTTAATTACACTTATCTCCTAGAGCTTGGATCTTTTTTGGGTCTCTTAAGCTAGCTATTTTTATTTTTATGGAAAAATCACCATTTTCCCCAAATGTTAAGTCGTTGTTTTGGCATTTTTTACCATTTTTGGGAAAAATCATCAATTTCATTTTTCACAAAAATGGTGACTTCGCTTAAAATTAGGCAAAATCATTGATTTGGTGATTTGCATTATTTTTTGGCATTGTCACCATTTTTGGAAATAATGACTTTATATAAAATCACTGATTTTTATTGTAAAGCTACCATTTTCCCTTCCATGAAAATGATGACTTTGAATTTTTTAAATCCTAATCCTAATAATAAATATGATATTAATGCAATAAATGATAATGATAAGGTCACATAACATAGGCCCATCATGTGGAGGTCATACGTGCTCCCTCACTTGATTTTTAACATGTCATCATCCTTTGTCACATTCCATTTTTCATTGATAACTATCATGAAAACTAGAGTTTAAATTTTGTAAAGGGCTAGAGAGAAAATGAATTAATTTTCACCCCATGGGGTGAATATATAGCCTAAAAAATTGAATTTTACCCCTTAATTCCTAAGGTTCCTTCCACTCACTCTATAAGGTTTATTTTTTTCCTCTAGAGTCTATTTTATGAGTTATTTGATCCTACATTCTTGATTTCTTAGCAATTTTATCACCAGACCTTCTTATTGGGTCTCTTCTGAGACTTATTTAACAACATTATTTTTATACATATACCATGTGTTACTTCAAACATGCATCTTCATACTCTCACATCATCTAGAATCATGTTATTATTTGTAGATCATCATAGATCCATTTTATGGGTTTCTTACATAATCTCCCTTTGCTAATTTTCCTAGATATGACAAATTCTTTTTTGATCAATCAATTAACTTTTTTGCCTTCTTGAGGCAAACTCATTTTTTTTACTCACATGAACCAAGCATGCTAATGATTATAACTACCTTTGGGAAAATCATTTTTTTCACTCTACCTACCTTATCGAGTCAATACTTGTGCCATTGATTATAACCACCTTTGGGCAAATCAATGTCTCAACCTTTGTTACTGATTATAAGTGCTATTTGTCAAATAAGTGTTTCATCCTACATTGCCACTAAATCATGTCATTTATTTTCATTTTGAGGTGATGTTCAATGACTCTATTTATTACCCAATCCCTTGAGTGGGCATCTAGGGCTAATTAACTACCCTTTCAGGCATGAACCTTTCATATTAATAATTTTTACATTTTTTGAAAAGATGTTGTTATGCCTATGTCTTGTAGCACCTTCTTAAATAAGGGCAAATTTTAGACACTCATTTTTGGCCACTTTCATGTCTAAATTTCCCAATTTCATCCATGTAAGTGATATATTTCCTATAAATGTGTCAAGGCTTACTTATTTAGGGTATAACCTTATATGCATCGATAACCTATCTGAGCTTAAAATCTAGTCAAATTATGACTAATAAAATTGAAATTCTTGGCCTATTGATCTATTAATGGAAAACATTAAAATAATTCATAAATGCTTAAAATCATAAGCAAGATTAATTAAAAAGAAAAATTCAATTAGCTGTAAGTAAAAATTTCAAGTTGAATTAGGGAATTACATTTTATAAAAAGACATTTTTTCAATAAATATGAGGTCAAAGTCAAGGGAGCTAATACTATCTTTTATAAATTCTTAAAATTCAAAGAAAATGTGAGTCACAACCTCATAAATATCTTTTATGAGTTATAATGGCATTATATATCTTCTATGAGTTAAGCCTTCATATTTGCTTTGACTGAACTCAAGGTTAACCTAAACTTGAATAAGGTTACTTTTGTCTCAACCAAGGTTAAAACTAAACCTAACCACCCTAGTATTAGAGTTATTTTTGAAACCTATAAATATAAGTTCCCTCACTCACTGTATACACATAATATTTTCAAATTTTATCAAGTACTGATGCTTTCTCTCTTGTAAGAACCCATCGAGTCTCAATCTCTCTGAGTGCATGCCTTAAGGGGTGTACCAAGAAAGGGGTGGGTAGACCATTGGTGCTTCGTAAGATTGTTTTCCCTATATTACCACTTTCTGTCTACACACCCATATCTTAAAAATATTTGCCTAAGATTTACCTCCTATTTTGTGTGCTCCTCTAGTCATTTTCCACCTTCCTTATCCCTTCCCTAACCTAAAATACTTGTTTATGGTTTATGATACACTATCAAACCCATCGACCCTATACTCTAATTGAAAAAAAAATCATTTAGGGTATAGATTGACCCTTGGTTGATATAGATTAGGTCCTACTTTATTTTTGTCAATAATGATATAGAGTTGATTAAGGATAACCATATCAAACAAACTTTTAGAAAGGACTAGGGTTATATCTAGATATATAAACACATTTATTTCATAATTTCTAAGAGATAAGACAAGAAGAAGAAATATATATTGTGCATCTACTTATCCAACATTATACTTAAAGAGAATAGCTTAGGGTTTCATACTTTCTTTGGAGATACAAATCTTGTCTTATGGAGAAGTCTTTTGGATGAATTGATAGGTTGGGTAGACTAAAGCTAATTTATCCTTATCATCCTTACATATCATAATAACCTCTTTCAAATCACCTTGGCCAAGGGAGAGATCGAGTCTCAGTGGGTTCATCTTCAAAGGTAAGTATTCCTAACTTTGTTCTTCCTTTGTAAGAGTACATATATATTCATTTTTACTTCTCTCCCATGCATTAGGATTTTGTATACATTGATGTGAGTATATGTCTTCTATGTATTTTTATTTTTATTATGTTTAATATCCCAACTCTATGTCAAAATCTTTGGTAAGAAATAGAATAGACTTTACTTTACTTATTATTAGTTTAGTGAATATGAAAACATAGGACCTAGTTAAGGTTATTGTATAGTTTTACTTGAATGGAGGCTTTGGAACCCTCTCTAGTGATATTATTATGGCAAAAAATCCATTGGATAGGTCTAAGAGATCCATCTTGGTCATAAACCCAAATATCTAATGTATCAAGAATCAAAAGTGTAAGTAGGATTTATCTTCTCTAATATAGGTTTGAAAATTATTGTGGGACCTTGTACACTACCTAATTTATGTCACACTATGCTAAATGTTTAAAACTATAATATATTATTGGGACATCCTTATCTATTTATGTCATTCAATCTACTTTTCACACATGCTGAAAACTCAGCCATTTGGGATTTATTTACACATCCAATGGATACTAATCCCTTCAAACATCATGCTATGGTCTAATAAAGAAATGATCTGATGTTGCAATCCTATAAACTTGATTTTGGCCTTCAATATTTGTTAAAATATGGATATAGAGGATAAGGGGTGGGAAAACATGATAATGGTATAGTTCAACTGATCTCTCATACAAATAACATAACATGGACTTATACACTATTATAAAAACCTAATCATCTTGGATTAACCAATGCACCAAATGTGACATTTTAAGTGTTTACCTAAGCATCCCAATTCATTACTCTTGTGGCTTGTAGAATGTCATATTATATCTATCCCTCATCCTATAGAGTTTTATATAACTATACCTCTACCCAAAGGGTATGATGTAAATGCTTATTGTGACTATCACTAAGGCCCTAGACATTCTACGAATAGATGTTTTAAATTTGAAAAATAAAATCCAAGACCTCATTGATGACCAAAAGGTTATAGTTGATGATATAATAAATGCATTAGGTTCAGAACCTAGTGATCACCATAAATATAAAATATCTAATGATCCTTTGCATGATTATCCTCTAAAAAAATTGGGAGTGAAAATGGCATACAATACACAACAAAAAATTCAAATTAAACAAATCAAAAAACATCCACTCTAAAATGATTTAACAATCACATTATTCATGGGTGGTGCTTATTTTTTCATAACCATATTGAACCTACACAAACAAAAACTACTCTCAATGTAAGATGTTTACAACGAATTGGCTTTGATCTAAAAGACTTACAAAGCAAAGGAGGTTGGAAGGACTCCTTGGGACACATAACACTACCAATTTATTGTGGTCCTAAAGTGATTCAAACATGGGTTTAGGTTATGCCACAAACCTCTGCATATAAATGTATATTGGGCACTCTTTGGTTGTATCAAATGAAAGAAAAAATTTACCAAAATCAACAAGGTATTTATTTTTCTCATGATGGAAAATGGATCCATATCCAAAATGATAGCATTGGTTCTTCTAATGCACATGTAAAATGTGAGGAGGAATAGGATATGTACCATTTCCACTTATCCAACCATGATTCAAATAATTTAAAGGATCTAACTTAAAGTTGCAAGGTTTTACGTAGTCTAAAATACCAAAAAAATTAAAAAAACTTCAAGAAATTCAAAAATATTTTCAGCATATACATATCCTATTAGCTCCTTGGCATATATGTTTTTGGTTCCATGTTGTTAGATGGTATATCAATATTCTATATATGCATGTATGTTTCACACATATGTTGAGTTTGATATAAACATACACAGATAGATGATCAATGCTCTTTTTGATGTTGACATTTTCGTCTACTCATCTCACTAGGAAGTTGAGGGCATCCACCTCTATTATCTCAATACATCTAGGTTATATCATTATATGGTCATTGTATAGTATCATGTTTGAGCTCATATATGTACTTATACATGCATTTATGTATGCTTATATATTTCATAGTCTAATTAATATGCTTTGTACTTAACATTTTTTTTCTAACACATATATCCATAGACTAGTATGTTATGTTTATGTTGGTTGCTAATGCTTTCATTTATGCACTTTCTTGAGTGTCTTTCCTTCATATTGTCTTGTTTGTTTGAGCATTTGAATATTCTCCATTATTTTCAGCTCTTATGCCTTTGTTTTCCTCTTTGACATTTGAATATGTCATTATTTTTTGTGTGTTGGCATTTGGATATATCATTCTTGCTTTTATAGACATTTGACTATGTCATGTCCCTTTGATTGTGTGTTATTTGAACATGCCCCTTATTTGTGATCTCCTTAGACCATTGTATTTTGATTTGATTTTGAATGCTCTTGTGTGTGTGCTTGATTGCTTAATGATCTTGTACTATTACTATCTAGGTGTTGTCATCATTTGCATCATGCATCTTAGGACTTTGTTTGACCACACCCTTCATGTTTCAATAATATATCTGTATAGACATGTTCCCTTTATATACTACATGTTACATTCAAAGTTTACATGGTTATCTCATCCTTTTGAGTTAAGGTAACTACTAGTTATTACTTCACATCATCTCAAAAGGGGAGGCAAATCAGTGGGAGCATGTCATAAAGGGATGACTTCTACATTACTTCATACATTTATATTCTAGTGTGGGCATGTTCTCCACATTTGTCATAGTTTTAGATTCAATGAGGTCATGTTTTGGAAACATGTTATCCACACTCATTTAGTATTCAACATATGTAGATTACAATGGGGACATGTTTTGGAAACATGTCCACATTAGCACTTATATAAATTTTTAGATTTCTCCATATATAATGGGAGCATGTTTTGGAAACATTTTCCCAACACTTAAACCATTTTTTATATTTAGATTATAGTGGGGGAATGTTTTGGAAATATGTTCTACACACTTACACCAATTCCAATATTTAGATTATAGTGGGGGCATGTTTTGAAAACATGTTTTCCACACTTCATATTTTCAAAATGGCTAAAATTCACAAATATATGATTTAGATACACATTTGTTGTATAATTCTATAACTTGATGCCATTATTATACATAATTTTAGTATGATACATATATAAGGTGCATATGTTATGTAATGTGTCTTTAATATTGAAAAATCAAATCAGTTTTAGATTCCAAACACTTTCAGGGACTGTCATCAACCACCAATATAGAATTTTACAGACTATATTGAGTCAATCTACTATATTAATTGGTTCAATTTTGGTATGGTTGAGCTGAATAAATCATTCAATATTGCCAATTTTATAGGTTGGATTTGATTACATCATCCAACCTCACCAGATGTTATATTTTAAGTTAAATTGGTTTAATCACACTCACTATGTTATAAGCATGACTAGCTTGCATAATTGAGCTTCTCTCAATTGTTGGGCGGTATCTCATCTTTTCTCCAAGGTTGGGGGATTGTGTCCTCTAATATCTCCTCATCCATTTAGATATATGTAATTTATATATTTATATTTGTCTTAATCTTAGTTTCTATGATTCAAGATGATACATTTTTCAAACTAAATTTTCAAAATGCAATACATTTATATCGATACACATGTGTGCTCCTAAACCTTGCTCTCTTTCAATTTCAATTTTTTAAATGATTTCAATTTCAGATTATATGCACTAATTATATATTGTAACATGATCTTAGTTTCATGTTAGTCACTAACAAAGTACTCAAGTTGCACTCAAACAAAGGTAAGTTGTGTTATACACACCCATGTACGCATTTATTTTCCTTTAAACTAGCAATTTAATTACTAGACTAAATAGGGAAAATGTAGACACTATTTATAAATTATATAACACCTTGGTCTTGTACACTTGAAAAAAACTTAATTTCAGAAACAATGAATATAAAAACTCATCTGATATTGTACACCATCATTTACACCGTATTCACCAGAATTTTGTATAATGAACAGTTGTACATAAAATTATAGTAGCCTCTCCATGAGCTAATAGAAAAAGAAATCAATAAATTTTACAAATGATTTTCATATGTTTTATACTATCTTCTACCCCTTAACGTAGTTAATTAACCCAAATTGAACCATGACTCAGGACTTAACCTTGACTTGATTTTCTTTGTTTTTTTGTTTTTTTATTTTTTAGGCACTTTTTACACAATAGCAATAAAAAAAGTGATTTTATGACATTTTACATGAGATATGGCGTTTATTTTCATAATAAAATACAAATTTGTATCTAATTAATTAAATAAGTTTTTAAAAGTTGTTTAATGTTCAAATCAGGTCTACCAAACTACTACTCATTGGGATTGTAGCTAAGAAGTGAAACCATCTAGAAATATCGCTAGGTATTAAATACTTCACAAAATTATATCACTCATTGTAATATATTTCCAATGCTTTGAAGGGAAGCCAAAATGAATTTTGAATGCAAAAGTTATTACCAAAATAACAATGTGCAATATGTATTTTTTTGCATCAACTCGTTTTAGGATTTTTGTGTTCTGACAGAACCAAGACCATTTAGGAATTTTTATTTCACTTAGGAAATTTGACCACTAGTTTGGCTAGACCATTTCAAGGATTTTAGGTTTGAATGGAACCTAAGGAACTCATAACAACTTTTTCTCATACCCTATCAGAGCCATCAGGTACCTCAAACACCATGAGAACCCTTTATAATTTTATTCTAGACCCTATTGGGTCCATTGGGATGAAATGACATCCATGGAAATGTAGATCAAATTGGAGATTTCAAGGTTAGAAGTACTTCCAACTTTGGAGGCACAAAATAAACTTTGGCACTATGTGTGTGTGTGTGTGTGTGTGTGTGTGTGTGTGTGTGTGTGTGTGTGTGTGTGTGTGTGTGTGTGTGTGTGTGTGTGTCTGTAAATAGATGTGTATATACATATATATACATATACATACATAAATACATATATATATATACACATATACATATATATGTATGTATGTATATATGCATATATATATAGAGAGAGAGAGACATATGTATGTATTTATGTATACATATACATATATACATACATATATACATATACATACACATATATACATATATATATTTATATATATGCATAATATTAAATATAATATTATGTAGTATTAAAATAAATTTTGGCACTAAGTGTGTGTGTGTGTGTGTGTGTATACATATATGTGTATATACATATATATATATATGTATATATATATATATATATATATATATATATATATATATATATATGTATGTATATACATATACATATATATATATATATATATATATATATATACATACATATATATATATATATACATATATACATATATATATATATATATATATACATATGTATGTATGTATGTATATATGTATGTATGTATATATATATATATATATATATATATATATATATATATATATATATATATGTATACACACACACACACACACACACATATGTATGTATGTATGTATGTATATATATATATGCATGCATATATATATATAGACACACACACACATATGTATGTATGTATGTATGTATACATATATATATATATATATATATGTATATATATATATGTTACATATATACATATACATATGTATATATTACATATATACATATATATATATATATGTATGTATATATTACATATATACATACATATATATATGCATAATATTATATATAATATTATGTAGTATTCTAATATATTATATTATTATTAATAATATTTATTATTTTATTATATATATATATATATATTAATTATATAATATTATGTAGTATTCTAATATATTATACTATTATATATAATATATTTATATTATTAATAATATTTATTATTTTATTATAGAAATATAATATGTATACTAATTTTATATTATAACATATAATTAGGTTTTTATTATAAAATTTATTTAATTATTAAATGTAATAATGGTATATATTATGATTAATTTTCTAAGGCAAAAAATGGCAAAGGTCTGAGAGCATCGACGGCCATGAAAATAGGAGAGACATCCACCCCATAAGAAAGGCAAAGACAAGCCAAACAGATCAAGACACAACAAAAGGGAGATCTGGCAAGAGATTCAAGATGCGAGCAGAGAGGATCTGGGTGAGTATTGGTAGGTTTGTGATAATAATACATTTAGGATTATATCTAAGGATAAGATCTATCCAAGGACTTACACTGATTTGGGTCTCTCATCTAGAATATCCAATGAACAACTACTTCCCAGGGAGTTCCCTACAGTCCAAAACTCACCCTCTCAGACTAATAGGAAGGAGGAGGGAATAGGAGTGCATTTTGTATCCTTCACAAACTTAGACTTTTGGGAGAATTTCTAGTTATTGAAGAGTAGGGGATTGATTGAGAAGTTTGTGAGATGATGGCCAATACTGGGAGAAGTTGAAGAGATAAAAGATAACTAGGGACTGGATAGATCCATTCACTTCTTGCCTAAGGGTTTTAACTCAGTTACTTGCCCTTCTAAATAGATTAAGTTGGAAATACTCAAATCGGGTCTTTGGCTTCTCAAGGGCATAGATTTATGGCTTCAAAATTACAATTCCAACTTGAGCCCCTTAACAGCTGTGAATGGCAATTTTCCTATTTGGATTAGACTGTATAGGCTATCAATGGAATATTAGGGTGAAAAGTGTCTCAGTTAATTGGAGCAGCCCTAGGAGGTTTCATCCAAATATACCCTACATATTTTGAAGGGACATTGGCATCCTATGCATGGATCTGTGTCATGCTAAACTTAGACGAGGTGATTTTGAAAATAATTTTGATCCAAATTGAATAAGGCACCTAGGACCAATAGGTGGATGTGAAAATTATCCCATTTTTAGGTTACAAGTGCATAGAAATTTGGTGATTTGAATGACAATGCCCAAGAGTTATTAAAGGAAAGACTAATAGTGAAGTTACAAAAACCATGGTTCTACCTCAGCTAAAACCCTTGCATCAAGGACTAAAATGGCCCCCATTTAAGGACCTAATTATTAAACACTCCTTGGTAAAACTAGGGACTAATGTTGCATTGACTAAAGTGCCTAAAATTAGACTCAAAGATGGGAAGACCCTATCACCAAAAACCGTACATAAGGAGTGTGATTACATCTCAGTAGAAGCTAGTTAACTTTCATCCATCATCACTTTAGATAGTGGTAGGAAAGTTCAATTGGTATATCTAAAGGACCTTAATAGGGCCAACCCCATTTTGAGGGATTCAAGGATGGTGGGAGACCTTTAGTTGTCTCTCCTAGAATATTTCGAGGAAGAAGAGGAATAGGAGTTATTCTCGACTAAGTTTCTCTCTCTTTCCCAAATTGAGTGATAAATATCTCAACCAATTTGTGGAACATCTGCAAAAAGAGGTCACGAAATAATTAAGGAGTGGACATATGTGAAAGTGATAGCAAGAAAATAGAAATTGATTTCGGATTTTGCCAACTCTGGAAGGTGAGTTACAGAATGCCCCACTAAGCATCAATAAAGATTGTTTCATTGAATGTTAGGGCCCTTAACACCCATAACAAATGGTTCCTGGTCAAGCATCAGCTTTAGGATTATGTCTTTGACATTTTTCTCTTTTAATAAATGAATATAAGCAAAGAATAAGTTGATTCTTTATTAAGGCATAACTAGAGTGGATGTAGGGGGTTTTTTGTTGACTCTTTTGGGGCTTTGGGAGGATTAGAAATTATTTGGGCTCCTTCCAAGGCAAAAATTGAAGTCATTAACTTTAGAGTGGAGTGGAAACTCTATAAGGTATTGATTTTCATTTCTAACATTTCTTTTTTCTTAATTAATGTGTATGGGCCACATTTTATTGTTAGTAAAGCCTAGATTTAGAATGAGATTCAAAAATAACTAGCATTGTTACTACACTAATGTTTTGGTTTTGGCAAAGATTTTAATGCTATAATGTCTAGCGAGGATAGATGGGGAGGGGTTAAAATTAAATCCAAGTCATAGAAAATTTTCCTTCAATTCATTGATTCTTCAAGTCATGAGGACATTTCCCCCAAATCTAGGTGGTTCTCATGAACTAATAGATGTCTTAGATTTAGCAGCATTATTGAATGGTTAAACCACTTTCTAGTTTCACCAACCTATTTGGAAGAGGACTGAACCTTTGAATGCCACATCCTCCTAGTGTCAAGTTCCAACCATGTTCCTATTAAGCTCAAAATTAAAGAATGATATAAATCAGAGGATATTTATGTTAGTGATAGAGCCGAACACACAAAATAATAACCAATAACATATTTTTACTAAGATCAAATATCCTATAATAGTCATGGGTAACAATAATCATACGAGAATAGAATTTCCAATAGTAAAAAATAATATTATTATAAATATATAACAATATAATCACCAAAGGTCATTAGTAAATTACAAATTACTATGGTAATGTTCCCATGTGAACATTACTCAAACCTAACAAATAAGATGGTGCTCACCCCAAATTCCCTTTAAATTTTGAGTTAATTTGGATTTAGGATCCCTCCCTTTTCAATCTAGTCAAGATATGGTGGTCGAAATCCAAGGTTGAGAAAGGCACCAAGGTTTTCACTTTTAGCAAAAAACTTTAGTATGTTAAGGCTTGCATCAAAATGTGAAATAGAGATCATTTATAAAACATATTTATAAAAATTCCAAAAGTAAAGGCAGACCTTGACATTCTCAATCAAGGTATTCTTAAAACTGGTACGGATGCAAACCGTTATATAAATAAGAAGGAACTTCTAGATGAGCTAGCAGAACTACATGCTAGAGAATAAATCTTTTAGAAATAGAAGTCTCACAAGACATGGCTTAAAGATTGGGACAATAACACAAAGTTATTCAATAACTCAACTCATGTGTGGAGGAATGCTAACCACATTTCATCCATTATGGATAAAGATGGAAAATCCCTTGAAAGGCAATCTAAGATTTGGGATGGAGTTGTCTCTAGTATAAGAGACATTATTGTCAACATGAAAGCAATGGATTTGTAGGTGCAATCTCACATCCTTAGACACATCCCTAAGGCGGTTTCAAAAAGATAGAATAGATTATTGATGGTTCCATTTTCATTGGAAGAAATTAGAAGAGTGGTCTTCTCTATGGTAGAGATAAAGCTTTAGGATTGGATGGTTTTCTAGTCACTTTCATTCAAACCTTCTAGGATATCATTGGTGATGAGATAGTGTCACTTGTAGAAGAATCCCACCTAAAATAAAAAATTGGGGCCAATATTAATTGCACCTTCATTTCTCTCATTAAAAAGGTGAGTCATAGGGTGACCTTTGGTGATTTCAGACCTATCTTGCCTTGCAACACTATTTACAATATTATCTCGAAGGCCATTTCCTTTAGATTGAAAAATTTTATCAGCAATCTAATTTTATTGAATGGGATGGGTTCATTCTAAGGAGAAACATCCATGATGGGTTGAATATCACCCATGAAATTATCCATTCTCTAGTGGTTGGCCACAAGAAGGGGATGATATTGAAACTAGATATTAGTAAAATATATGATCAGGTCAACTGGATATTTTTTATGAAGACTCTAGAAGCCTTTAGCTTTGTAAAGGAATGGTGAAATTGGATATTTAGCTACATCTCGAGCCTGATATTTTTGATTTTAATAAATTGGGAACTAGTTAGTTTATTTGAATTAACCAAAGGCCTAAATAGGAGAATCCTCTTTCCCCCTTTTATTTATACTCATGGCTGAGTCTTTAGGAAGAGCCTTCTTAGGTGTTTCTAGAGATAGGGAGATTTGGGGCTTAAATGCCAAAGCTGGAGTGGCAATTTTTACTCACCAATAATTTGCAGGTGACACTAACCTATTTGGCTTCCCATCATTAGTTTAGGCTAAGAATCTTAGGCAAATTTTAGTGGATTATGAGAAAGTTTTGGGTCAATGTGTTAACTCAGCTAAATCTAAATACTTCTTATTTAACACCCACCATTAGATGAAAGTGGCCATACAAATGTTTTGAATTTCAAAATTGGTAAGCTAACAGCCAAATACCTTGGGGTCCCCCTATTTGTGGGTGCTAGGAACAATTATTTGTGGGAGAATTTACTCAAGGATTTTCGATCAAAACTCTCATAGTGGAAAGGTAAGTGGTTCTCTCTAGCTAATCGGATCACTCTTATAAAATTATTTATAAGCATGTTATTGATATACACTATGTCGGTCCTATAACCATCATCTAAAATCCTGAAGGAGATGAACAAAATCATGAAAAACTTCCTTTGGTAAGGGTCATAAGGCTCTAGTAAAACTCACTTATGAAAAGGTTTGTTGTCCCTAGGTGGGATGAGGCACTAGTATTAAAAGGATATATGTTCAATATCTCACATTTGAACCAAAATGTGTTTGGGTTAAGGTCACTAAAACAACTGCAACTTGGAACAAGCTTTTGTAGAAAAAATACTTCACAAACTTTTATCCTTTTAACAATATAATGGTTGTAAATCCTCCTAAGGGCTCCCACCTATGGAATTTTATCCCTAATTACCATTTCAACATCAAATATCATGTCTCATGGGTGATCAGTTATGGGAACCTCAAATATTTTTAGGCAAATTCCTAAAATGGCCATAAATCATTAATAGAGTTATAGGATCTTAGGGAGGCTGAGGAAATTTTGAGGAAACTATGGGGTGACAAGTTGAGTAATTACCTTGAACCTAGAGAGGAGTTAGGACTAGTCTACTAGAAATGGGAAAAAAATGATAATGTGTCAATCTCAAATCTTTAAAAGACGTAGTTATCGAACATTCTCTAAAAGAGGAAAATCTTCATTAACTCTAATCCTAATCAAATTCAATGGGTAGGTGAAAAAAAATGGGTGACATGTTGTCAAACTAGGTTATAAAATGATGGATCAAGTTGAATCTACCTTTGGTAGGACTAGATCCCTTTGGTAGAACAAAGTTAACCTTCCCAAAGCTAGGGCATTCATGTGGTTGGCAATTCAAGGGCATATTCTCAGATGTAACCACTTGAGAAGAATATAATTTACCATCCCATCCAAGTGTTTGATGTACCAATAAGAAGTGGAATATGAAAACCACCTCCTATTCAATTTCACTTTCACTAAACAAGCCTAGCATTGGTTATGTGATAAGCTGTCTTAGCAGCGGGCTAGCCAGGAAAACTTGAAACATGCCTTTATTTCCTAACCTTTGGGATCAAGGAAAGATGTTTTTTCCTATCTTTGGAAAAATTGCCCATATATTCTTATTTGGACCATCTCTAAAGAACAAAATATTTGAATTTTTGAAGACTCAGCTTAATATTTTAAGGAAGTTATCAATAAAGTTGAATTGGCAATGTCTAAGATGGGCTCCACCCATACTCGATGATGTAGGGGAAGCTTATCGCCCTGGGACTTCTAGATTATCTCTTCATGGTAGTGGATAAAATTCCCTCTTTTTAATGGTTTTTATATGTCAAAAAATGATAATAAATATACAGGGAGGGTAGATTAGAATTTGCCTCTCCCGAGAATGTTTAAACTAAATTTTGATAGCACTCCTAAGAGAACAACACTACTAGGAGAACCCTATTGCTTTTAGGGTTGGTTGTGTTATCCAAGATTTCATTGGTTTTCTCATTTTAGTGGAATCTAAAAAAATTATGGATGGTACAAACAATAAAGTAAAGGCCTAGACTTTAGTTGTAGGACTCAAGATTCCATATCAGTGCGACATCGATCGAATAATCATTAAAGATGATTCCATGGTTATAATTCAAGCTCTATATAATGAGGAGGTAGACTCATGAAAACTCAAGAATATATTTAGATAAGTGTAGTAATGCCTTGATTATTTAGTTAATTTGTAATCTAACTATTACTTCCATGAAGTGAATCAAGTGGCTGATGAGCTGGCCAATATAGGCATGGATCAAGTGAAGGAGTTAATATATGATAATGATTGGGAGTGGTGGGTCTAGTTAATCCCATATAATTATTCCAAGCTTGATAATCTTGGGAAGATGGGATTATTATTGATGGAACATGGTTGAAGTGTGGGTATAGACACTCCCCTTCGCACATTAATCCCCATGTCCCTTCACCCAACTCAAGGTTTTGATTGGATTTATTTCATTTGGTTGCACTCATCATCTGGCTTATTCCTTTCCTTCAAATGTTGGCTTGTAACTCAATTTTCATGGAATTCATACTCCAAGTGGATCTCATCGAGCCTTTTCTATGTGTCACGACTTCTAAATGAGAATTGGATTTTAAAGGTAGGGTGTCAAACTCTAGGTTAAAATGTATTTTCCACATTCAGGGGGGGATGTCTTTCATGATATTAAATAAGTCATGGGTCTCATTTTCTTGGAGACTAAATGTTGGGTTAAGGTTAACTCCTTAGTGGCATAGATGTTTGTGGGAAATTTCCTTCAGTTAGATAAGGACAAAGAAATGACATTAGTAGTTTCATTGTGGCTAGTTTGAGAGCACTTCCAAGTTGGTTTGAAGACAACTATCAAGAATTTATCCTTGGAAGATAATGGCCTTCGAGCATTTCCTAGGATTATTAACACTGAGTTTATCATTTTATATCCTTTATGGATTTGTATGATAGGTTTGACAACCTTTTGGTTCACCTTAAATTATTTTAGGATTGGCTTCAGAATTTGGGTCCTTTTGGAAGCCACATACCACTTCTGGATGTGGGAGCTCTATACTCTCCTTTAAGATCATTTGTGGCTACTCTTAAGGGGAATATTTTTACAATATTAGCTTTGATGATTAAGTTACTTACAAGGATATTTGGGGCACACAACCCTCTCCATCAGTCAATTATAGTGATGGTGGGGACTAGGCCCATCACTAAAAGGAAGGTTGCCTCGATGTACATGAATGCTTAGATGGAGGACATAAGGGAAGCTCTTGATTTGGGGGGGAAATCAATGTGAATCTAGTTGGAAGAATTAAAAAAAGTACAAACTCACCTCACCTCAAGGTATTTATGTGGATAGGATGGAGATTGATGGAGACATAGACTCAAAAATATTTGCTTTGGTTGATGTCCCTATAGAGGGCATTGGTAGTGAAGTTAGTAGTGGAGTGTTATCAAGTGGAAAAGATGTGTTAGTATATGGTGGTGGTGATGGAGGTACCTAGTTCATTTTCTTGTTGATGGAGGTACCTAGTTCATTTTTTTGTTGTTATTTTTTATTTATGTTTTGGCCTTTGTTCTTTGTTATTCGAGGTGGTTGTTTCTCAGGTGGTTTTCTTGTTTTTTGGCCTCATGTTTTGTTTATTAGGCCTTGGTTTGGAATTGTGAAAAATTGAGCTCCCAGATTATTTTGGCTTTCCTTCTTTGTATGGGTTTTGTAATCTTGTTTTTTAGTTAATAAAATGGGTGAGGGACCCTTCAACCCTCGTTGTCTGGTAAAAAAATAATGGTATATATTATTATTTATATTATTGATACTATTAAATATATATTATTATATAATATTATAGTATTATCATATATATTATACTATAATATTGTATAATATTTATATATAGTATTTATATTAATTATTTTTTTGTTTTGGTAAAACATTATTTTGTAAAGAAAAAGAGTGTAAATCGGCCATCATACATCACTCCAAACCCATCACCGTTGACCATGTCTCACCTTTTCTACATGAAGTATTAAGCAAAAATAAACTTATACTTATTTTAATAATCATTCCAAATCATTATTTTCCTAATTAGTGTTCCCTTTAATTTTATATTTTTTTCCAAAATGGATAAATGAGGTGCTTATGGAGACAAATTCCAATTGCATCCACCTTTTCTTCCAAGGGTAAGAGTATGACATTTATGTATGTTATTAAACTTGGTGTAATTGCTCCAAGTATCAATATATTACTAGTATGGACAAATAGAAGCTACAAGATAGACTTTGGGATAAGTGTTATCCATATGTCACTATAGAGAAATATGTTTATCTTCTAACTGATAACATGTTCATCGAAACTAATATTAAATTGTATTATTATATTATACATAGTATTATATTTTTATATTTATGAGATTTCCTTTTATTCTAAGGGTCTGAGAATAAATTTTTTTTATGTTATTAATCTTAATGTAATTTCTCTAGGTGTCAATATATAGGCAGCATGGATTAATGGAAGCTACAAGATAGACTCTAGGACGTCAAAACATTAATTCAAGCGACACATTAGACGTGGATGCATATTGTAATCAAATCAGTAAAGGGATGTAATATTTCATTTTTGTGAAGCGAGGGAATGTAAATCAATATGACCATTGACTCCATCTAAGCTTTTTTAATGAAGGGTTAAGAAACAATACTTTTATCTTTTTCATTAATAGGGTTAGATAATGGAGAGCGATGTTTATGTATAATATATACATGTGGTTATACTGGTGGAAAAGGTAAAGGTTGTGAATCCATTAGTAAAAAGAGTTAATTTGGTGAAAAGGTATATTCAAGTGTTGATTGAGGACAATCATGATTTTTGGTTCATGGGATTTTTTAAATACCACAAAGCTATCAACAACCTATAAAAATCTCTCAACATTGTTCTCCCTTCGTTTCTCCACTTAAGGCTTTGAATGGGTTTAGGAATTAAATAAAAAAGTGTTTGAGCTCTATAAATTATGCCAAAAGGGATGTAATTATTTTGTATGCTAAAGTTGGATTTTGTAGAGTGAAAGAGTGTAAATTGGTGGTAATCATGCCTCATTCGAAACCCATGCTTGTTGATCTCGTCACACCTTTTTTTCAATAAAAATTAAGGAACAATAATATTATGGTACATTTCATAGTGATTTAAAGGTGTATTGGTGGTGATTGTGCGGTGAGGAGTAATGATAAGGGATTTCATGTGATGTACTTGAAGAAGCTCGAGAAGATATATGTGTAAAGTTTAGTGCCATGTCAATTTTGTCCACCACCTACTTGGTGTTGGAAGGTTGGAAGGAGAAGTGTAGCAATCAAATTTGGATCTTCTACCAAACTATATTTCAATTACCTAATAAATGCTTGAAACATGTGTCAGCTCAATGAAAACATCACCATAATTCAATAGCAACTCAAAAAGTGGGGGGTCGATATTGTGTATTTACACATCATAATTAAGTTGAAAATGTTCATTTATTTTATCCTTCCATACTATATACCTAAAATGAGCTCTTTTATTTGTTTTTTCACTCCCCATGGTTGTTTATAATGATCACAAAGAAAAAATTAAATGCTAAGTTATTGCAAACACTATTTATATTCTAATATTTTACATATGAAAATAATATATTGTGTAAAGATGTAATTGTTTTAAAGTGAAAATAAAATTAATGCACCACATGTCAATTTAAATGAGTGTTAAACTATTAGACAAAAACTTTGATTGATTAAACTATTTAAAACTTAATTAGATGACTCTAAAACTAATTAATTGAAAAATAGAAAAGGCTTATTAAATGAAAGACACATCTTATATAATGAAATATATTTATGTGACATGCCATATGAAAATAAATATTGATACAAATATTTCCAAGCCTTTTCCATTCTCATTCTTAGTAACACTAACAACAACAATTGTATTTATAAAAATAGTATGGCATGACCACATGTGCTACCAATTTTAGGTAGTTTGCTAGAATTGGGTATGATTCCACACTAGTCTCTACATGTTATCTATAAATTATTTTGCTGTATGTTGTATCTCAAATTATGTGTCATTCCACTTATTATACCTTGCTTTATAGAGGCTGAAACTATCATACTAAAGAGCATAAGTTACACTGAAGGGATCTAGGGTTTATGTTTTGGAGAGGTTTTTGTAACTTGAAAGTGTGTAAATCGATAATTGTACCACACTTGAAACCCATGACCATTGAAATTATCTCATTTTTGTGTATGAAGTGTTAAAACAAATAATATGATATTAATTTTAATAATCTTGCCAGAACATCTTTTTCCTAACTAGTGCTCCCTTAGATTTATGTTTTTATTTGCAGTAGGGATAAATAAAATGCTTATGAAGACAAGCTCCAATTATGGTCACATTTTATTCTAGGGACTCATGTATGGTGTTTTTTTATGTTTTTATACTTGAAGTAATTACTCTAGGTGTCAATATATTTTTAGCATGGACAAATGAAAGTTATAATATAGACTCCAAGTCCTCAAATTCCTATCTCAATGTCAAAAATATTGTAGCATTGATTAAAGTTGTACACCAAACATAGATCCAAACCATAATCAAATCAACTCTTATGGCATTCTTGTCCAATATTGACAATAGAAAATGCCTAGTCAAAGACATTTCCACCCTACAAGATACAAACCCCTTTGTAATGGGTATAGGTCATGTAAATCTAATGCTACCCTAAATCTTAGGGTGGTATATGATGTCGTATGTCATGTATTTATTATATATTTTCATATATGTAATATATAATATAACTATATGTATATGTATGTATGTATGTATGTATAATATACCTATATTATCAAATGCTATATATGTATATATATATGTATGTATGTATGTATACATACATATGTATGTATATATGTATATATACATACATATGTATGTATGTATGTATATATGTGTGTGTATATATATATATATATATATATATATATATATATATATGAAAAGATGGGCTCCGCTAGGTTTAACTATACACAATGACATTTTGGTGATGGGAAGATGATGACGACGGAAAAAAAGATCGAGGGAGGAAAGAACATAAAGCTGCTCTCTAAGCCCATGGGATCAGATGAACTAGTTTAACTATAGCTATAGAGTGTAAGTAGCATTAATCACACATTACCTCACATGATAGACCCAATGCCTAGCCATGGGGAAGCACAGATTTACAATAGCGAAGGGATTTCATCTAGATGGACCACACTAAATCCGACCTTACAAAGAAGATAGATTTTTAGATACTGTTAAAAACCTTGTCTAGTAATATGATTTATCTTTGGGTTCTATCAAATGACCATGTGATGACCCTAAAAGAGAATATCAATCAACTACAAGGGATTCCTAAGGAAAAACAATGCCTCATATACAAGGGGTGATAACTAGAGGATCAAAATCCTCTTTTGTTATAAAACATTAGGAAAGATTCCACCATATTTTTGATGTTACGGATGCATGGAGGAGGTGTTGATCTTGGTAAGTCTTACACAAAAAAAACCCTCATTCAAAGATGTGTTGAAGAACTTATCTTACAAACAAAATGAAATAAAGTCCCCTCCTATGCCCCAATCACATGTTGTAGATCATGTTGAAGAGGTGAGGATAGTGGAAATATCTGCTAAAAAGGTTTTCCTATATCTTGATGATCTATAAAAATACGTAGTCATCTGTAGATTTAACAGACTATGACTATATACAAAGGCACTATACTAGTGGACATACACCTATTGGACCAATAATTGTGAGATATTTTTACATTCAAAAGGTTTTTTCATTGTCCACTTTGTTGAAATTGAAGATTACCAAAAATGCCTAGCAAAGGGTCCTTAGTTATAAGCTACTATAGGACTCTTCATCACTCTATGGTTCCCAAATTTTGATCTTACCATGCACTCAGTCATAAAAGTGCTAGTTTGGGTCAGATTACCTAACCTACCCCTTCATTTCACCTATGTATTTTCTCAAATTGGTAACTCCTTGGGTACATACATAAAGAGTGATACTAATAGAATTTTAGTGGCTTTGCATATTTTTTTATCACATATGTATAGAAATTGATTTGAGCAAAGGACTGCTTGATAATATCATTCTCAAATATTGGAATTCTCAACACATACAGTCAATGGATTAAAAGAATACAACTTTCTGATGTAGGAATTGTAATATGCCAATACATCTACAAGTGATATGCCCTCAGGCTCAATTTCAGCCATAGAAGATAAAGGGTACGAAATCATCAACAAAAATATGGAATTTATCGACACAAGGATTTAGATGGTGAAGATAGATAAGAGGAGGATGGTAAACATCCACAGAGCCATAAACAAACCTACAATTTGAATATGATCCATCTACTAAGGCTTGTGTCATCATTGAGAAGGAAAGAGGAGTGGTACAAAACCAAACCTTGCATACAAATCCAAATGGATCAATAAGAGGCTTAAAGAGGATACATATATCAAAGAGTTCAAACTCTGATAAAGAAACTTTGGGAGCAATTCTTCCTCCAGACACCTAGTACTCAAACTTTTAGATAGTCACAGTGGAGCCTTCTTCAAGGGTGTGACTGGAGGCAAAAAAGAAAAAAGGGAAAAAGGGAAATTTTGTAGAAGCAAATGCTTCTACCACACTTTCTCGACCTATTTGAAACTTCTTTCATGTAGCTTTCCCCTAGTTTCCTTAGGGGTTGTTTGTACACAGCTTAAAGGGTTTACTCCCCTTTAGAGGTGTATATTTTTTTAGGTGTTCACTTCCCTCGTTTACTTCCTAGTGGAGCTTTGTTAGGATCTTTTTCTACTCAACCACCATTGATTGTCTTTTTGGATGTATCTTTTCACCGAATATTGGAATAAAAGGTATTAACACTTTTTCTTTGAAAATATATATAATAGTATAATATTTTTATATATTAAATGTTAATTATTATATATTTATATATTATAATACTTTTGTACATTAAATATTAATTATAAAATATATATGTCGATGAGATGTGGATGATTTGGTAAAGGGACTTATATGTTTCAAACCCCACCCAAGTTTAAATCTCATTGGGCATGTGAGGTTGGATGTGGTCATATGTGGTGTATTCCAGCCTATTGGCTATAATTATGGGAATTATGATGGTGGTTGTTATCATTTATGGTATCACTTGGAAATTTGGATCCTAATATATGTCTTAGACTAGTTGTAACTTCTGTCAAAAATGATTATCGATATTATATATGAAAATTATATTATATTATATATTATAATATTTTTAAATATTAAATATTAACTATATAATTAATATATATACATGTGCATATACATCTGTGTGTGTGTATAAATTAATTATAAGTATAATTATATACATATAATATATCAAAATAAAAATAGTATATATCGAATAATATTAATATCAATATCAAGTGTTGCATACCCACCTGTGATCACCACATTGCCGACATCACTCTTCTAAATCACTATCAATCATTTGAAATCTTTATTTTTCTAGTATATTGCATGGTTTTGACTATTTTTGTACATTTCATAATCCCACTAAATTTCCTTGTTACAGTAAATATTTCTAAAAACATTTTTGTGCAGAGTAGAAAATTATTTAGATCTATATACATTTCATGGACCATAATTTGATGCAAAGAATTGCTCCTTCAAATACAAAGAGTGTCTCTTTACCTATTTTCATCCATCTCGTAGCATTTTACCATTTGGGAATAAAGGATATGCAAAGTCTTTTGTAAATGTCGATGCCAAGACTACCAACATCCCTATCTCCTACAGTAATTTCATTTTTAAATTATGTAGTTGGCTTCAATTTGGTAATTTTCAATTACATATGTCTACGGAATTAATTTATTCAATGATAAGGTTTCTACGAGGCTTTTATTTACTGAGAGTGACATATCCACAATAAACATTTACTTAAAGAAGAGTTCACAGTTCACTCCCATTCAAATCCAAGCATTGAGTGAAGTGCATCAAATTCCATGGCAAGAATTGACAAGAAATCAATTGTCTCATCAAGACCCTAAAGAGCAAGTAAATATTTCTTGAGTGATCTCTCTCTTCATATTTATGTTTGAGTGTTATATTTATCTCAAAGCGACCAAGCATCTAACGTGGAATGGTCTATAGTATACATACATACATACATACATACATACATACATACATACATACATACATACATACATACATACATACATACATACATACATACATACATATATATATATATATATATATATATATATATATATATATATATATATATATATATATATATACATACATACATATACATACATACATGTGTGTGTGTATGTGTATGTGTATGTATATATGTGTGTGTGTATATGCGTGTGTGTGTGTGTGTGTGTGTGTGTGTGTGTGATTGTGTGTGTGTGTGTGTGTGTGTGTGTGTGTGTGTGTGTGTGTGTGTGTGTGTGTGTGTGTGTGTGTATCTATATATATGTATATCTATATATATGTGTATATATATTTGCATGTGTGTGTGTGTGTGTGTGTGTGTGTGTAGTAATACTAATATAATATTTTTATAATATATTATAGAATATAATATATAAAAATATATATTATTAAGTTTATAGGGAAGGAACACAAGGCTTATTTATCACACACATTTAAAGGAAGGTCGTTGAAACATGACACAGCTACGATCAAATTCAAGTGAATGTTTTTAAAGGATTATGCACAATGAATCAATCTTATAGTCAACAATAGATAATGTTGAAGTCACATTTCAATTACAGAGAATGGTGGATCTAGAAAAACATTACCATCCACTTTATGTGGTGATGTTTCTTTGGCTTGCACATGGTCTCATAACACCACTATAATATTATTGTACATAATACTTGATTATTTATAAGATTCATTGTAGGAATGATCTTGGCATATAGTGAATAATTTAAGAGTCTCATAGAAATAAGAATGGACATCTTAAATGTGAAGTGAAAAAATATATATTGTCCTATTTATTTGTAATGCTTCATCCTCTCAATTTAAATCATGAATGCAATTTTAGCTTACACCAAATATCATTCATTGTCATTCTATCAATTATCTTATCTAGCCTAACATTGGTATTAGAGCATGATTTTTTAATTGGTCAATCTCCTTTTCTCATTTTTTGTCCATTATATTCCCAACAAATGAATTATTTCATTTCTTAGTCTTGTTAATCCAAGGACTATGTACTCCTGACTTTAGTAGAATAACAAGGCATTTTCAGCTAAAAATAGTGCATTAAGTGTTATTCTTATAGTTTTTTTAGCATGGCTATTAGAGATTAATATTATTTGGGTTCACCTTTCCTAAGTCATTTAGTTTAATTTAGCTTATCCCAAGTCTATATTTTAGGTTTGAATTTATTATTATAAGTAATTCACTTTGCATTAAATTTATGAGGTGTTTCTTATATATTTTGTCCTTTTATAGGATTCTTGGAGTTACTTATATAAGTAACGTCTCTTCTCATATGTCACACACTTGTCTTCGCTTTTTTTAAAATAAACTATTTGACACATATTAAAGAATATTTGTAAGGTCATGATGGGATTTTTTGTAACTCCCCACTCATTCTCTTTCCCTATTTAAAGATTTTTCTCCTCTCTCTTCTTCACTTGATATTTTAAGTACTCTCATTTTCTTTATTCTTCTTGATTCTAAGCTTGTATTGTGAGGATAATTATTGGCAAGGCTTCTTAATATTCACATGAGTTTTCTTTTGAGTAGTTTTATTTCCCACTTCAAATCTCTTGGCTCAATATTGTGGTTTGATTGCTTGCTCTTATGTGGTAATATTATTTCATACTTTTATTTTGATAGATAATGGGATTAGTGGGTCCCTATCCAAAGGTATAAGAGAATAGAAAAATCAAAGAACATGAACCATCAACCATAGGATTTAAAACCCAGGGCAAGCATAGTCATGGCACTATATAGGTCGTTGCCAAAAACAAACAAACTACCAATTATATCAATATACAATTAAAACACACCTACGTCTCTCCCTTATTTGCTTTATTTTGAGAACAAAGTATCCTACAAGGAGAATTAGGAGTAAGACATCCTTTATTCTTACTTCTCACTATAGTCCAGTCTTCTTGATTACACTTTTTACCAAAATCATCACTGGAAGAAATACACATAACCAAAGATGATCCTATAGAAACCTTGTTCCTACACCCAACCGACACAACATCCTCAAATCATAAAGGAATAGGCTCAACCTCCTCAATAATGGCTTCCAAAAATACTCCTGAAGGTAGATCAAAAAATTTACCCAAACAAATAGTGAAAATATCATCACATACAACCTTTCGTCAAGAGGAATCCACTTTACAATTGGAGCTCTGATAATAAGCAAATAAATGACTTGTTTTGAAATAATTTTGACACCTGAAGGGAAGCCCTTCATAATCAAGGGATTGAGTCTAACAATGGCCATTGACTTTTAGCACAATCATATCTGGAAGATCCTGAGAGACATCCAAGAAAACAAGAATCATGGAGAAGTTAGTGTGAGAAATTTTTTAATTAAAAGCGTCAATATCCATTATAACACCTAAGGTTCCACCAATAGCTGACAAATAAAGACCCACCCAAAATTGAAGAGGAAGATACAAAACCTAAACCCCAATGGGTATAGGGAAAGGTTTTGAATCAAAGGATTAAAATTTGGGAACATGTTTTTTAAAATAGGAGGTGTTAATCCCAACTCCAAGATTTAGACTAAATGATCTTGATTTGATCAACAAAACAATCAAAAAGCACAATGAAGAATCTTTTGGTGTAGGGATAAATTTCTAAGTTGTCCTCTAAAATATGCTCCTAAGATCTAAAAATCCATTGATGAAGAGCCGATAGAAGGCCAAAACCTATAAAATCTACAAACTAAACCTCTAACCACAAACCATTCTTCATTACAAAGCACCTCCTCAAGTGCCTCCTTCTCAAAGGAGACATACAGTGAAAATTTTGTGGAACCTAGATGCAAGAACATTTTTTCCATAGACTTTTTCCCTTATAAAGTTGATTTAAAAAAGGAAGGGCCTGTCACACCCATTGCCTCCCGAATAATGTAGAGTGGATTAGCCAAATCCCATGCCCATCTAACCAACTCCATGATTCTGTTCTTGAGCGATAACATAGTTGAAGAGAATAAATGATCAGATTTGTCCTTGCTAGTGGAGTCATCTACCTTGTCTCCAGCTGAGTCAATTACCACTCCCACTGTCCGAGGTGAAATCATATCTTCAAAATGGTTTTAAATCTTCATCGCTCAAAAAAAACTGCTGGTTGTAGTGTTTCTTATCTAGAATTAATCCTTTCATACTTTAATATTATTTTAACTTTATTTATGAGATCTTGACATAAATCCGAACATGGTATTAGAATAAGTTATCTTTTAACATTGAATTTAAGTGTGTGTTGGATTTCTAATAGAGAAACTCAAATTTTTGTATCTTTTTGTTAGGGTTAACATCTTTACAAATCATTTTTAGTGTTTTTGACCATTTCTCTTAACCCATCGACTAAATATTCTTAGTTTTTTAAACCTTTTTTAAATTCTAACTTCATGTTATAAATAGCAAAATCAAAGAATTTTTTTAACTTTTTTGAGTTTTTTTTTACTAGAATCCTATCTAAAAAAGGGTCATTTATTAGCAATCTCATTTTCTATATTTTTTTATTTTTGTTAATATATCTTATAAAAACACATTGTTAAAATTTTAAAAAAACCCAAATCATTGTTAATAAAAATGCTTTCCAAAAATTGTTTTGAGTATACTTTACGTATATGTATTTACTTTTACAACTTTAAATCATTTTTTTCATCCTTATAAAGGAATTTTTCTTTAGTGTTTATAATAATTTCAAGACTCTTGGCTCTTCATTTCTTTTATCTTTTGCTTGATTAGATTAAATATCATTCATTAAAAAAAGCAAGTCTTCTTTTATTTTAATTGTCATGTTTAAGTTGATAAAGATTTAAAGGAATTTTTCTTTAGTGTTTATAATAATTTCAAGACTCTTGGCTATTTGTTTATTTTATCTTTTGCTTGATCACATTAAATATCATTCATTAATAAAAAAAGTAAATCTTCTTTTATTTTAATTGTCATGTTTAAGTTGATAAAGATTTAAGTTTAATATAAGCATTTAATCTATTAATGTGTATGTTTTTAAGGTTTTTTATGCTTTAAATAATCATTTTAATATGTTATTTTTTCCCTAATCCAAATCAAAGCTATAAAAGGATTTTCAATTCTCTTTTAACAACAAAATAATTCTTTCTTTTCTTACAAATAAGATATTACATAAGAGTATTGTTTTCAACAATTCAATTATTCTTATTAATTAAAAAATAACAAAGATAAGTCAGTTTCAATGTCTTTGTGTCACATCAAATTGATAATGATTTTTTTAAGCTAAATTTGTTTTGCATATAACATTTTAAGTGGAAAATTAGTTAAGGCAATTATTTTTTTAAGATATTTACTTAAATATATTATAATTACTTCTTTAGCATTAATCGATCTTGTATTTTTTTAATATAACTTTTAAACTAGTCATTTTTCTTGCATTTTAGAATTTTATGGTAAAAATTGTCTTTTAAAATGATGAAATTTTTATTCTTAAATGTCAAGTTTAATGTCAAATTATGAATTTTCATGCACTTAAAAAATATTTTCATAAGCAAATTGGTGCAAATTCCATTTGCCTCTACTCTACTACACCTTTCTAGCATGCAACTATCACATTTATGCAATCTTAGTTTACCTTTCTTATAATCTTTTCTTATTGTTGAAGCCTCTACTAACTTCTCAAAGCTCCATGATCACAAATCTTCATTAGAACTTCATGAACAGATTCATGAACCATATGTTCCCTCTCTTAGTCATAAAAAACTTGTACCAATTCACTTTCAACTTCCCTTCACTCTCTAAATCTCATCTACACGCCCTTTCTCAACTCAAAACTAGCTTTCCATGTAGCCATATTTTGGGGGTTTTCCTAAATTTTCTTCCTATACACAAAGTTTATTCAAAAACTAATCATTGTTAATATACCCATTTGTAAATTTTAAGTGATCCGAAATTTTTAAGAACTAACTTAATTTCTGTGATACATTGTTTTCACTTTTTAAAGTTTTGTAATATACTTAATTAGGCCTTGTAAGATTACTCCAATACTCCACACAAGCCAAACCAAACCCAATCAACCTAAAACCACTTTAATCCTATAACACATGTATAATTACATATTATTCCAAGTTTATGTGATTTTCCACCATGTACTTTTCTTTATAAATGAGTTTCCTTATTTTGACAACCTAGAAAAACACATTTTCAGGCCTATGACTGTAATTTTCTACTTTATGAAATTTATACAAGTATTAAAATACTCCAATTGGTCTTTAAAATTATTTTTTTACATTATCTAACTTTTACAACTATTTAAAACCTTAGATCCATCATAAATTTCACATCGCATGGATTTTTGTCTAGAAATCATAGGTTATCTTGTCACAAGGTAGCAAGTTTAAAAAAATAATAACTTGAGAAAAATATCATTTAAAAACCTCATTATTTTTGTAAAATTTCTGTTTTTTGGTCCTCTAACTTTTGTATTTATACACATACCATTTATAATGTACAGATTTTCTCTATTGTTTTGTTTTCAGATTGTAAACCCTGTTTTCAATTTACATAATAAAACTATCTTATTTCCATTATTTAATCATTAATTTTTATTCATGGATATTAACCTATATAAGTTCATATAAAACATAAAATATCCTCTTTAACATATTCCAATACTACAAACCCAAATTATCTCATAACCATTTTTTATCCAACATCAAAAATATGTTAACTTACATAAGAACAACACTTACAACATAAACAAAAACATTATTGGGCCTTAAATATTCATTGTATTCCTTGAATCCACATTATTACATACAAATATTCACTCCTTACACACTATCATACCATTTCTTTATGTGCAATGTCTTTAAAAAGACTAGTTTACACAAGAATTTTCAAGAATTCATCTTGAAAAGCTATTGAATCCTATAAAATGACTCCCAAAAGCCTATGATTTATAGCCTTTCATCCTCATATTATTTAGGTTTGACTTATATCATGATAAAATAACTTGTTTAATATTTATAAGGTTTTGAAACAACCCCAAAATTTTCTACCTTGACTTTTCATCTTCAACAAACTTGTCTTCCTTAGCTTTTCCAACATGGGGGTTGCCTTCAAGATAGGATAATGAGTGTATTTACACTTACCAAGGTAGAAATATTTTTACAACATGTTTATGACCATATAGGATCATTATATAAATTCTAAACCATTTATTTAATTCACAAGGCTTATAAGCCTCTTTTCAAGATTTCAATTTTCAAATGGAAGGTTTTGGAGTGAAAGCTTGGACTTGATCTAGACTTACAATTTAAGACCTCATAGTTGTTTTAACATCATTTTGTCATAAAAATAGGACTTCAAAAGCTACCTAAGGCCTTTTAATGCCTTTTAAATGCATTAATAAGCCTGAGATGTCTTCTTGTCCTTCACAAGAGGACTTAGTAGACTACTTGTATAATTTTACAAGAATGGGTTGATGCTCTTGTATCACAAATGGAGACTATGCAAACTTATATTGATGCATTCAATATAAAATTTACATTTTTTGACTTTAATAACACCTCTCATGTTGATAGGAAACATGTTTCTAGTAAATCTTCCACTTCTTTGCATGAATCTTTTTTCTAACCCTAGTTTATGCATTATGCACTCAATGAGTTATTTGGGTGGGTGTCTTCGTAAACATAAAAATTACATTGTTGAACTTATTTTGATTAAAACTAATGTATCTCATGCAAGGATTGGTTCTAATTCTTTTCAAGGTGATTTTAAGTCTTTTTATCCTCTACACATAAAGACTTTGCACAATAGTGATCCTCAATATCATGACTTATTTTGATTATAATGTTTGGCATACTCATTATTTGGTTAAAAATAATAAAACTTGTAATCATTGTGATAAATATGGATATCCTATCTCTAAATTTTTAAAATTACACCAATGTAAATATTTTGGTAAATTAACTCATAACACTTTGCATTGTGTAAAAACCACTAAAACATCTAATTTCAAGGTTAAAACAAATTGGAAACAAAAAGATAATGTTTCTTCTAAAGACTTTGATGTGTCTTCATGTGATAATTATTCAATTGTTTCATGAATAATATATTTTGAAAGTGACACATTTTTTGTATCCCTTTTGATAAACTCAAAATTTTATACATTCTTTGCTTTTGTGCTTACTTTTTCTTATAAGTTGTCAAGAAAATATGCTTTGTTTAGAGCTAATCATTTTGGACTAACTTATTTTTTCGTGCAAGATTCCACACTTTGATATGGAGTTTTTTTCTCCTTTTACCTTATATTATAACCACTTTTATTACTTAATTATATGTAGATCATATTTTTATGGCATGATTATTTATTTACTATGAAGATTGGTGTTACCTTGTCTGTTTTACAGGGTTTAGTGGATCATTTCTCTTTCTTGTTGGTTATTGAACATATATTATGGATTGACCATTTTGTCCAAAGAGACTTCCTAGAGATTGTTCATTATCATACTTTTACAATTTTTGGAAACACCTTCTCTTCTTTTTTCTTTCTCAATCTATTATAATTCCTCTCAAAAGAAGTTTATCTTAAGAAAAAGTATTATGTAATGTCAAATCCCTTCTTTATTTGTTAAGTTTTAATCCACTTTTATAACCCCAAATTAAGCTTAAGGGGAAAGGTTTGAGATTAATCTTATTTAGATTCACCTTTATTAAATTGTTTAGGCTAATTTAGCTTATTTTAAGCCTATCTTTTAAGTGTGCACTTATTATTATAATAAATTCACTTTATTATAGATTTAAGAGGTGCCTCTCACCTCTTTTGTCATTTTGTAGGATTCTTAGAATTACATAAGTAACTTCTCCCTCCATATGTCACACTCTCTTTAATTCTTAGAAATATGACATTTGACACACACTAAGGAGGTCTTGCAAAGTTGTGATGAGATTATTTGTAACTCTTCATACTTCCCTTGCTCTATTTAAAGATCCATCTCATTCTCTTGTACTCACTTGATACTTGAGGATCTCTCCTCTTCTCAATTTTTCATGTTTCTAAGTTTATATTAGGAGGATAATTATTGACAAGGATTCTTAATATTCATGTGGGTTTTCCTCTCACTAATTTGGTTTTCCACTTCAATACTCTTGGCTCAATCTTGTTATTTGATTTCTTATTCTTGTGAGGTAATATTGATTCATATTTTACTTTCATTTTTTATTATTTCAATGTTATTTATGATATCTTGGCATAAATCTTAATAGTGGCAGACCTATCTTTGATGGTGTATTAGCTCAATGGAAGGTGTGTTGATCATTTTCTTTCATTTCCTACCAATTGTATGTTATTTTTGACAAAACAATATGACCTATCAATTGCGTACCACTTCCCCTTCATTATATTGGCTATTTGATCAATGTTTCATCTGATCTTGTCAATTTTTTGGACTCATGTGGCTAACTATGGGTGGTTCTTTATCATTTTATAACATGTTTGAAGGTATTTTAATATTATTTGAATGTTTAAAGATTCCTTGACTACTATTTATATAAACTTGGCAGAGTGATTATTGTTTTTTGACATGTGTATGATAATTTTGTTGTGTTTAACTATCAAATTATGTTGAAGATTTTTTTGGTTGCATATTAGTCCTGCATGGTGTTATAAAGAACTATGTGGTAGTTTCTATATTTAGCAACATTTCATAACCTCATGAACCTGATAATTATGTCCTCATTCCTATGATGGTGCTATACTTTTCTCAAAATTAGCACATCGGAATGTGTTAATGCATAACTACTCCAAAAGAGTCATATTGTTTTTAGAGGCAGCATTTATGTATTCTTCATTTATCAAATACCATGCTTCAACAACCAAGTACGTTGTATTTTCCAACATTCCAATATTTTAATTTCTTTGTATATATGCCAAATATGGAGGAGAGGTACATTTTAAGTTTTTTATTTAGAAATAAAATTTCATTTTTTAAGTGTTTTTTATTTATTTTTTGATTCATTTAATTTTTTTAAAGAATTTAATAGTCTATTGGGAAAGTTAATCAATGCAAATTTGGAAAAAAACAACTAAATTTTACAAATAAATGAGAAATAAGGAGAGATTTTATTTGCTCATTTGTTTTTATCAAAAGACACAAATCTAGAAATCAAGAAAAATTGAGGATATCATCAAGTATGAAGTTTTTCGATTAAGTCGTGCTAGTGATAAAGTGAATCATTTTCATGTGTTACCTAAGTATCACATATCACTATGATTTCATGTGCCTTAACACCTCTTTCACATAGTGTTGAGTATATATAAAGGGTGAGCTTCTTCCACATATCGACATGCATATAGAAATGCCATGTATATAGGGAGGTTTGGTATATCAGTCTAGTGGTATATATAAAAAGAGACTTTTGGAGTGATGAAGAACCAGTTTTGGGTATTTTTTAAACTCAAAAATTAAAACAAAAATAATGCATTCAATAAAATCAATCATTGGAACAACATTGATAGCAAAAATAGCTAGTTAGAATGGTCTTGGCAAGTGGATAACACACTCGTGTTCAATTATCTATGGTTTGATATTTATGATAGAAATACATAACCAATTAAGCTAATAGGGAATGTAAAAAGTATTCAAACATGGAAGTAGAAAAACCAAAAAGCATTGGCCATGATGAGGGCCTCAATTGATAGAGATGTGTTTCATCATATTTAGGGGTTTAGTACACCATAAGAAGCACTTCATAAATTTAAAGACCTATATGATTCCCCCTTAGAGTTAGAATTCATTTAGTTATAGTTGAATTTGCTCGACCATGAGTTGAAAGATAGTGATATGACGAGATTAGCTTTAGAAATTTGTGCGATCAAGTATGATATGGATACCACAAATGTCAAAATTGACATTTATATAATTGTATTCATAAAATCCATTATTCCCAACTATTCAACCTAATTGGAGTCTCTATAATCAAGTAATCAATAGAAGACTCTCACATGTGATCAACTGATTAAAAAGATGGTGAAAAGAGAAAAAGCCTTTGGAAGAAAAACCAAGCCCTAGGTGAATGTGTGTGATATATAAAGAAAAATTCTTTCAAAACATCCAATAAGGCCACATCTTCCAAAATTGAAGGCAATAATAAGTATAGAAAGAAAAATTAGGGAAAATTTATAAAAATGACAATCAAGGTGGTCAAAATAAAAAACATACTGACAAGCAACACCTCTACTATGAATGGTATGATAGAAAAGGAAGACATGAAACTCATGAATACAAGAATCCATGAGATAAAATTGAAGTGTATAATAAGAAGAAAGATGAAAATTCAAAGAAACAAATAAAAGAGTCAAACTCCACTCAATTCACTAATGAATGTGTGAATTCTAGTTTAGATGATGAAGCAAACAATGTCTCAGTTAGTTCAACATGGTTTAATGCTTTAGTTCTTGATACTAGTGCCACCCTACATTAGAATTTTTGAAAAAAAATCTTTGAGGAGTTTTATGAATAAATTTGTGGTCTAGTATTCCTTGTAGATAGATCAAGTCTACAATTATAGGGATGACATATAATCTGACTCAAATGTTTAGGACTTATAAATTTCAAACTTCAAAATGTTTATATCTTCCCATATTGAAAATAAACATTTTGTCTCTAGTGTTCATTTGACAACAAGGTCATTCCATTTTGTTGGACAATGGTGACATCACTATCAAAATAAAAAGTGGCAATGCGATCATCTTGACTAGATATAAGGAAGAAAAATTGCTCAAACTCACGGGTAAGCCATTAGTTTCAAGGAATTATGCTCATATTTTTGAATACATAATGTCTCCAAATATGTTGTGGCATGCTAGATTTTGGCATACTCACTTTAACAACATTCATGTACATTGCAAAATAATAGTTTTATTGTTTTGTATACGTTACCCACAAAAATGATGAAAAGTGTGAAGCTTGCATTTTGGCCAAACATGCAAGAGAGCCATTTTCAAAGTCACAGTGGAAAGTTGACAAAAATTCACAATTGTTTAATTCAAGCTTGTGTTCTCTTCCAATTCTCTCAACTAGTGGTCGTAAGTATATCATGTTTTTTTATCACTACAACATAATGAATTGGATATACTTCTTTTTCAAACATAAATCTGAAGCATTCAAAACAATCAAAAAAAATTAATGATGATTGAAGATGAAGCTCACATCCACATCAAAACACTCAGGGCTGATAATGGTGGTGAATACATTTCAAAGAAGTTTGAATTTTATTTCGAGAAAAATGGTATTAAACATCATCTCATAGTTCCTCAAACTCCGTAATAAAATGGAGTTGTAGAAAATATGAACAATACCATGATGAATATGGTTCATCCTATGTTGTACTTCAAAGGGGTAATCTACACCTTTGGGTCAAAGCAATTAAAATAATAGTATAACTCTATAACAAATCAGCATCAACAACCCTTCAATTCAAGACTCCATATGAGATGTGGTGTGGTCATATTCCTTTAATATGACATTTTCAAGTTTTTGGATCCACTTGTTATGCATTGATTCTAAAATAGAAGAGGAATAAGTTGGACCACATGAGTTGCAAATGCATTTACTTGGGATATTTTGAATCCTCCATGGCATATAGGTTATATGATGAGAAAATGAAGAACTTTCTTGTCATAAGAGAAGTTGTCTAAGAGCCTTCAAGGTTATGGCCTCACAATCTATTTTATGTCTACTTCACTTAAAGTTACACAAATTAAGAAACAAATATTACACACACGAATTAAGTTGGTGGAGCTGCTTATGCCCTCTATAAATGACCTTCCCACATGGGTTGAGTCTATGATATATTTGTCTAAGATAAGATGGTTAGAGTTAGTAGTGCTACTCTTTTGAGCCATCAGTTGTTTGGAGAAGCCTTTTGAAACACTGTTAACCTTATTTTGATCCATCAATGGGTAATAACAAAAATTATTTTTAAAATACAAACTAGATGGAAAGGTTGTAATAATCGCAAGCACAATAGAAGGCATTGGAGAAGCCAATTTTTAGCTTTTCATCAAACATGAAGTAACATACATTCACTATGATCCATAATATGTGCAAGAGATTAATGGCTTCTTACTCAATTTTTTACGTATAATTGGCAAATTCACATTTTATGCAAAGAAGGTGGTGGTTCTCCGATTGTGGCCACTACACCCTACACATGTTTCATTCCCTGAACAATAAAAAAGATTTTATTAAAACAAGTTGTATATGGTTGGGTGTACATGTGGTAGTGTTTTATCTATAGAGTGGGCATCAAAAGATGCTAATATAAACAATGGCCTTGCCAATATAATGCCTTCGGCGTAATAAAAATCTAAATTATGGATATATAATTAAAAATTTAATAACATATATAAAATACATTAACAAAATCAAAATTTTAAAAGATTTATATGAAAATCTATAAACTAAAATTCATATCTTAATTAAATTTATGTAGAATATGGTGAGATATATCTTTCTTATATCTCTAAAAGTATCTTACTTAAAGATATCTAGTATATGTATGCTAGTATTTGTTTATTTCTTAATTTAATATTAAATTTTTATGATAATAATTTTATACTAAATTTTATTTCTATTCAAATATTAAAAATACTTATTTTAATATAATTATAAGAAAAAATTTAAAATAATTATAATAACAAAAAATTCAAATTATTAATAATAATATATTTCTAAAATCTATTTTTATTTTTTATAAAACTAATAACTTTAATAAAAATTATCAAAAAGTTTGGTGGGTTGATTCAATTGGTTGATTTTGTGTAATCCCACCTATATTAAATCCATTCATAGTTGAAAGTAAAAGGTAAGAAACTCAAACATTATATAATAGAATAATATCAATAAATTAAAATTAGTTATAAATATTATTATGTTGAGAGGTATTTTACAATGGTAGTTAGTAAGAGGTGTGTTGGTATATTGTAATATATGTAAGTGTATCCACTTTAGAATGTTTTAGTTATACAGTGGAGTTTGGAGCCTCTTATTTTTATCATATTTTTAATAAGCTTATCACATTGGGTTAGCTAAATTGATAGGGTTTATCATTAGTTAGTGAAAATTTTACAAAGAAAGTAATGAAGTTATTAATAATTATGGTATATGAAAAATATAAAATAATTACATTGAGAGGCATTTTATAATGACAAAGGGAGTACGGTGATGAGTTATATAATGTACAATGTATTTAATTGTAATTATGATCTTTTTTTTTAATTATAATGAAAATCGATTACAATCCTTCATTATTTATACTTAGGTCTAGATTTCTACTCCGGTTACTAACATCATTCTTCATCCTCCTTGGATCTCATCATGTTTAGGTTTCTAATTCAAGTTCACATCCACCATAACCTATCTTCATCTCAATAAAGTCCAACGAGAGTGAGTGAGACCCCTGAGGGTGCAGGTTTTGAACTGTTGACTTCAAACTAGCAAGCACTCAGTCACATGCCAAGCATATTACTAGCCACATCCAATTTTGTTCTTAAATTTGACTGTCACTTATATTTTTTTATTTTTATTAAAAGTCAATCTAAAAATCATAATGTCTTGGCTATACCTTTTTTTCATAATGTTGGTTTGGGTTTGATACCCAAATATTTTGCTTCCCTTCTAGCACCCTTCAATATGTGAAGCCATTGAAAGTACATTGGGAAGATTCATCAAAATGGATTGTGAGAGGTCTAAATTAAGATATTTCAACTATGCTCATATTTATATGGAGGTGGATCTTAGTAAAGGTCTCCTAGATAGAATACAACTGAATCATGATAATTTCCATTAGATTCAAACCTTGGATTATGAAAATACTACTTTAAGATGTCAGTTTGGCCATCAAACTGACCATCTCTAGGGAGTATGGCATCAAGAAAGTAAACTGAAAAAAAAAACCATATTAAATTTAAAGCTGCAGTTGAACCTTAGCTATAGATGGTTATTGTTAATCCTCATCTAGAGCTCTGGACAAAGGTTAAAATAATAAAGACAAAAAAATGTGTTATGACCTTGAAAATTATGACTTTGAAGTTATGGGTGGTTGCTTGAGGTTTATCTGTAAGATTTGATCTTAGTGTGGTTCTTATTTTTTCACTTTCTCAGCTTTCCTTGACTAGCACTTTTTAACCTTCGCTATTTTTAATTAATATTGAAGTGTTCCAATAGTAAAAATATTTTTTCAAGCTTGACACATCGATATAATTAAATTGACATAATTTATCTCATTAGTATAAAATTTATGAAGAAGATAAAATAATTATGGTATATAAAAATTCTAAAATAAAAATATTAAAATTTATATCTCTTAATACTTTTTCAAATAAAGGTATTTAAGATACACTTATTATACTTTTAATAAGGATATAGAAGAATTTTAATAACTTTTAAATATATATATATATTAGTTTATAAATCCTTAACATATGATTAAAAATTAGAGTTGTTGAGGTCAATTTTAATTATAAATTTTATTTCTAAACAATTTTAAATTTAATTATTTTTAACAAAGAATTTTCTTTTGATGAAATATATCTATATATTAGGTAAATATAAATACAAATAACTCACAAAAAAATAAGGTGGTATGAGAGCAAGCCATGACACACTACGCAGAGTCTAAGAGCAAAACCAAAGCAAGCAGAGCCTAGAAAAAAGCAAGTAGATCACAAAGTCATAAAAAGAGATAACTTTTATGTAGCAAGAGAAATAACAACAGGTAGAGGATCCATATCATCTGAACCCCAGCTTAATCTTGGCAAGTCATTACCATCTGGAACAAGCTCCCAACCAGTAACTTGGGCATTATCCATTTCATCATCTACTTGTGTCTGAGTGGGTGAGTAGCCAAATAAATCTTGGGGAACTTATCGAATGCATTTGTATGACCTTCAGGCGGCACCCCCAATCATCTAGGTGTGGAGGAGGAGGAGCACCCTAGCCATCTTGCCCAACAAGGGAAGGAGGTGGTGGCCGCCACCCTCACTATTGCTGAAGAGGGGAAACGTGTTGGTATAAGGTGCTGCAATAAGAATAGTACCTAGAACAGCTATGATGACGCACACCACAAGGTGGTCGAGGCACTCTATCATCCAGTCTAGGATCACTAGGCATAAAAGGTGGAACTCGAGCCATAGTACAGGGAGAATCTCCCTAATAAGAGAGGGTATCGTGAAGATACCCAAGCTCCATAGCCTCTTTATTGGCTTAGACTTGAATCTACAAATGATCATTGAAGATGATAGAAGATTTTTCAAAGCAGAAATATTACAATTATCAGAAGAATGATTAAACATAGAATTATTTCTTTCTTTCAAAATCTAGAAGAGAATCTCCACTTTGAAAGTATGTCAGAATTGCATGTAAATGAAGGGCATTGTGGGTTTGTCACTAAGGAGGATATGTTGTCACAACAAAAATTCAAGATAGAAAGGCCTGAAGAGATCATATATCCAAGTCCAGACCCTTTGAGCTTCGGGACAATACTAGAAGAGATGAGGGATCATCTCAAGGTGGCCACAGAAGGGGAAAGTAGGTTGGTGAACTCCCAGTTGAACAAGTCTTCTACCAATAGGAAATCCTTGATGCAATATACACCAAGAAAAATAGGCAAGATTGGGCTCCACACAAGCCCCCCAAAAAGTGTTAAAGCAAAATCTCCATGTTTTTACAGATGATTGTAGCACTCAATAGGTGAGCCAAGCATAGCCAGGCCGAGGAGTGTCATTGTGTAAAAGTCCTTTCACCAAGGCCAAGTGGAATGGAGAAAGATTTTATGGAGCATAGAAGTTGGGATGACATTGATAATCGCCTGAAAGGATTCTTGGTCTACATTAGCTAATAAAAATTTAGATTTCACTTCTTCTTAGGATAGCCAAGAGTGAGAATGCCTTCAAAAGATGTCTTGAATGGAATGAATTCCTCTACGAGGATCACTCCATTGCAATAAAAAAATAGGAGACCACCACAGAGAGTGGGAGTTAGCAGATAGCATGTTATGAAAATTAGAACCATTCTAGAGAAGCCATGGCTTAATCTTTTCCCAAGCCTTCTAGATGTTTTTGGCCACAAAGGATCCCATGATCTGGACAAGAGACTAGATGAAGAGTAAATTGGGGAAGTTGAGCCCTTTCTAGGATTTCATGCCCTTGGGCAATCTTGAGGAGATATAGTGTCTGAATAACACCTTCTAAGCTTCTGTGTCGTCAATGGCCAGAAAAATCCATTTGGCACATAAGGCAGTTCTTTACCAAGCTATGTCAATGAGTCTTATCCCTCCATCTTCACTTGTGAGGCAGTAATATTCCCAGGCCACCTTGTGGAGAATTTTTCCAAAGGAAATCTCAAAGCAATTTCTCAACTTCTGGAAAGATTTTTTAGAAGGTACCCAACATGACAAATAATACACATGGGTGGATGCAAATTTTTTTTAATAGATTTGAAACATTCCTGCCAATGAAAGAGACTTGGTCAACCAATAATCTAGCTTCTTAGCAACTCTATCAACTGCATATCACCATAATAAGGGTGGAAAAGAATCAAAAGTAAAAGGGATGCCAAGGAATTTAAATATTTCATCATGTTGGATCCACTTCCAGCTAAATTAGCAGCCCACACTGGCAGAAGGAGGTAAGACTGTCTACAGCAACAAGTTTTCTACCATTAGATGTTGTAGCTAGAGGCCAGGTAGAAAGTGTCAAAACACTATAAGGCATTATCCACATTGGCTTCATCTTCAATGAGGGTAAGGAGTCATTTGTGAAGTGGCCATTAAGCAATTACATATCTTCATGTGGATTAGCTGCATCGAGAGGGAGATAAATTCCCTTAACAAGGACACTAGGTTAGACATTGCTAAGAAGATATCCAAAACCTTTAGTTGCAAGAATGTACAAGGTGAGACCCAGAGGGCACCCTTGGTGAATGGAACAGAATAAACCAAATTGCTCAGAGGTAACTCCATTGATGGAGAGGACAGTTGAGGCATTAGATAAAAGCATCTAAACATTTTGAATGAAGATGTGCCCAAAACCCAAAGCCCAAAGCATAGCTAAGATGAAAGACCATTTGATGCGATCACAACCTTTTTCAATGTCAATTTTAATGAACATAGCCTATTGCTTAGACTGCCTAGCCTAATACATCCCTTCCTAGATGGTAATGATGTTATCCAAGATATAATGGCTTTTGATGAAACCTATTTGTTATGGATGCACAATGAGAGGCAACATATTACGCAACTAGATTATCAGAGCCTTAGCAATAATTTTATAAAAAATATTCAAGAGGGTGATGGGATGCCAATTGCAAATCAACTCAGGATCTCCCTGCTTAGATATGAATTTGATATTTCCTTTATTTATATTTTTACCCAATGAATGTGCGTAAAATGCTTCTTGATAAACTTTATACAAATCACTGCTCACAAGATCCCAAAGAGTTTTATAGAATTCACAAGGAAATCCATTAATGTCAAGGGCTTTGTCATTAGCCATATGAGACATCACTTTATTAAAATCATCAACAATGAGGGGCCTATCGTAAATCACACATTGTGAACAAGTGAGTTTGCATTGCACCACTGAAAGGCATTACTAAAGGACAAATTTATGCTCAACTGAAGATGCTTGAGCTTTAAAAACTTTTTGATAATGGTGGACAAAAGCTTGCACAATCTACAAAGTCTCTATGAGTCTGTTACTAGCCTCAGTAATGACTTGAATTAGTTACTTCAAGTTTTTGGCTCACAACAATTGAAAGAATTCCTTAGAATCTTTGTCCCCTATTTTAAGCCAATGAAGTCTAGCTTTGATTTGGGCTCTCAGACATTATAGTTATCTAAAATCTGAATGCGGTGACTTAAAGATGCAACTCTCACTTGCAAGATCTCATTAAAGGGATTTTTAATTAGAGCTAGAGCTGCACGACTCAATTCTAAGGTAGTCGCAAAGTAGGATTGTCTCTAAATTTTGGCAAGTTGGCAATGATAAATCCACATAATGTGGGAGTTTCTTCTAATGGCATCATCCCACCAAAGAATTCAACCAAATTCTTGGGAAGAACATGGATCTAAATTCTAAACTCTCCTAATGTGTGCCACTATGGGCCCATGCTTGAGCAATGAGGTGTTAAGGAAGAATTGTGTTTTATGAAATTTGGGTTTTATGAATTGGCATGTCACACAAAACCAAATGGAGGAGTGATAAAAAATCCCAAAATCCATAAAACACAATTCTTCCTTAACACCTTATTTTGACAGTGCTTACATCGGAGAAAAAAAATCCATTATCAAAAGAGAAGTAAGGTTGGGTGGATGCCATTACCTTATCTAGACACTTCAAAATTCAAGCAGGGCCTTCCCTGAAATTACTCCAAGTGTACCAAAATCCATCTACAGATAGGTGAATTAAATTGGGATCATAAAGGCCCCATTTAATGCACATGCAAAACCATGCCTCCCTTTTGCTAGTTGTCCACCTCATTGATAAGTGGCCCAATTTGTCCTTAAGAGATGCCACCATATTAAAGGCACCACATACTACCCAATGGGCATCAAAGAGATCATCTCCTATCCATCACCATAAATGGGTATGCTCTAAAGCATCATTCGAGGCATAAATATTAATAAAGCTAACGGAGTGGCTTTCAATATTAAAAAGATCCCAAACAATCGGATTGGTGGGGTCCACATCAGATTGCACTAAATGTAGTCGTTGACTTAGAGAAATGAGTGTGATCACCCCTCTATGTCCTACAGCATGGTTGCTATGAAGAATGATATTGTTGTGCCAAATGGAATTACTAATAGCCATCAATAAAAAATACTCCACCTTGACTCCCTGTAGACAGATGTTCATCTCAGGAAACTTTTTTCTAAAATCAAGCACAACAAACTTATATTTTGGATCTGTGAGACTCTGAACATTCCATGAAAAATAATTCATAGATGACGAGAATCAAGGGACATGTCCTCTGAGTCTAGCCCTTCCAGGTGTCATACCGATTCTGCAAGAAGTGCCAACTATTGGCACTCAAGAATTCATATTATTTCCTCAAGTCAGGGTCAACCAAAAACTCTCCTTCCTCCACCTCATCAATCCTCCAAGAAGGGTTACGAGAGCATTTAGGCATATCCCATCGAGCAAAAAGTGTAAGAGTGGCTGGCTATGAGTCTAAAGAATTAGACCCAGAGGCCTCAACACCTTGGGATAAAATGTTAGCAGCTAGAGGAGTGTTGAACACCCTAGGCTTTTTTGCCAATTTCAGAGCTGCAGTCGATGAGGGCTCTTTTGTAACAGGAGCCTACTCATTTGGGCCATTGCTTGAAGATGGCTTGCCTCCTTTGGGAGCATTAGTTGAGTTTATGGCTTTGGTGTGAGTGTTCTTCTTCCCTATAATAATCCAACCATCCTCAGCTAGTGCCTTGCTAGCTTCAGGCGAGGGCTTGGGGGAGAGGTTGTGTGGTTGGAGGCATTATTATGAGCCAACTGGAGGGGACAATCCCTTATCTTATGGTTTGTGGTTTGGCAGTAGAAACAAGTGTTAGGCAAGTTGATATACAGGACTCATTGAGAGTGCCTTACATCCCCGATCTAGATTTCCACAAACTCCTTGAGGTTTAGGAGAGATCTACTTCTACGCATGCCCTTTTTAATGGTCTAGTAGAGTAGAACCAATTTTGTTCATGACAAATCACATGGCCTATGGAGGACGTTATTTGGTGAATAAAGTGCTAGCATGGGAGCGAGATGCTTGAAAATTCAACCCAAATCGGGACTTTAAGAGCAAAGTGCTTTAAGACCACAAAGTCTCATGTCTAGGGGGAGAGAACCATAAATGAGTTCCTGACATACCAAGTGGTAGACCTATGAAAGATTCTCTAACATGGGATGGATCAGAAAAGTGGAAGAGAAAAAAACCCTTAGTCATTTTTTGGATGCTATCCAACTTAATGTCGCAAGATGCCCAATCAGTTTGAACCCAAGATCGTAGCATACTTTCAGAGGGGATTCTCCTAACAAAATATCATATTAAATAAAATTACTATAACCATTGACATGCAGAATTAAATTCAGGTATAGGCAATACAACATCAGGTTCCAAAGTATTACTTTGTGGTATACCTTTAGAATAAACTTCCTCGAGCGCTTGCAAGGGGCCATTGCTCGATGCTCCTTTATTTTTCTCCGCAACTAAAACAACCATGATAGAATGGGGAGAAGACATTATAAAGGTTAGCCTCGTCCAAAGGCGAGAAACCCTAAACGACAATAAATGATAAGTCCTTGGAGGTGCTTAAGGCCGTAATATGATACAAGGCTGGTCAAGGGACCAAGGGTCGACTCGATGGCGTGCATAGAGAAAACCCTAACAAAGCGAAAAATGATTCCTCATGTCTTTCTAAAATTTCAATGAGTAAAGAAAATTATTTTAGCCCTATGTTGGCCCCTAACAAAGAATAATAAATTATAAATGAAATGAGAAATAATTTTATGTAATTTGAAATAAGAGAAAAAAATAGATTAAAAAAAATTTACAATATCATTTTATTTTAATCAATTATAATTTTTTTTAATTAAATAATAAATTATAAATAAAATAAAAAATAATTATAAATATTAATCTAATAAAATAAATTTTAGATTTAAAAATTTGGTAACATTTAATTAAACTAAATTGCGAATATTCTTAAGAATTAATTGTATTTCTTTTTATATATTATTTTTTTATTTTTTTATGGGTAGAATAATAATGTCGGTTGAATTTTTTTAAATAAAAAAAATTATAAAATGATGATCAAATGGACATCAAATTTAACATTAGAATTAAAAGTCAACACACTCACTCTATTAGAGTTCACCACCACCTCCTAAAATACCATTATAAAACATCTATCCACATAATAAAAATTTAAAAAGTAAAACATAATTAAATAAAATAAATACTATATTTTCAATTAATTATTATTTTTTCTATAAATTTTTTTAATATTATTTTAAAATTTTATTAAAAATTTTATTCCTAAAAAAGCAACAAGAAAAAAAAAACTAACTACAACTTCTTCAAATAAATTTTTTTATTCCACAAATAATTTAAAATTTAATATATAAACTAAACTCTACCATCTAATATATTTTTTTAAGACATTATAGTTTAAGGGAAAAAAATCTATGCCATTATATTAGTGTCTATCTATCTCATTATAATTCCCTCCAACAAAACCTACCTAAAAATTAATTCATCATCATCATCACCATCAATTAAATTAAATTAAATATAATATAATATAATATAAATATGATCACACAGCCATCCCATCCAACTTAACTCATGGAAAGAATCATGCTTAAATAAAGCATGATTCCTCATAATATGTCAATTCCATTCCTCCTTACCCAGATTCATTGAATGTGTTTTAACCCCAAGACTGTCAATTAAAATACCTATTATCCACAACAACAATTACATTCTCCTCAGCACTCAAACTGCCTCAGAAACAATTACAGATATGGGAAGCCAGAAATTTGAAAACTTCTTTGCATTGGATGAAAAAAGCCTTTTTGAGTACATTAACAGCACACCCACATTGGCACAGAAGACTGGACACAGCAATGTAACAGAGCTCACAGTAAAAGAAGTGGGTGACGGCAATCTGAATTTTGTTTATATTATCATTGGACCTAAAGGATCCTTTGTTATAAAACAGGTATGTAGATCTCCACCAATCTTATTAAATTTAATTTTAAAAAAAAATAGATTGAAAAAGTATGAATAAACACACTGTTTGAGAGTTTCTGCATTTATTTACTTGGTTTTGGGATTCATTTAGTGTGTTCTGTTGCTGATTAGAATTCAGCAAGCCAAGTGGGTAGGTTGGCATAGATTTATTTTTTGGTTGGATGCTGGGAGCCAAAGTGTTTTTATCTTTTTGTTTAGTTTAAGGATCTATGATTTATTCTTCTCACACAAGCAATGGCTTCATTCGTTATTACCCAGAAGATACAATAACATATATAAACACTATTTAAGGGTTATGTATGTTCTACTTTACTTAGTTTTGGGATTCATTTGGTTTGTTTTGATAGTGATTAGAATTCAGCAAGCCAAGTGGGTATGTGGGCATGGATTTTTTTTTTTTCCTTTTTGGTTTGGTTTTACTTTGAAAAATCATGAATAAACACACCGTTTGAGGGTTTTGTATGTTCTGCTTTCATTTACATGGTTTTAGGATTCATTTTCTTTGTTTTGTTAGTGATTAGAATTCATTTTGCTAGAGAAAGGGCCATATTTGTCCTAATGTACCCCCTTGGTGTGCACCTGTTATCTTCATCAAGAAAATGGATCCCATTTCTTTGTTTGTGCGTGAATTACTATCACTTGAACAACATAATGGTGAAGAACCATGCCACAGATTGATGATTTTTTTTATCAAATGCTGGGAGCCAAAGTGTTCTTATCTTTCTGTTTGGTTTTAAGGATCTAGGATTTATTCTTCTTACACAATCAATCCCTGCATTCTTTATTCCCTTGAAGATGGATCCAGTAGTGGGATCCAAAATGTCAACAAAAAAATTTTGATGCCAGATGAATCTAAAAAAACATTGTTCACTGTTTAAGATTCATGTATGTTCTGGTTTCATTTACTGTATCTTTTCAGATCCATTCTATTTTGTTTTAGTTGTAACTTGTGATTAGGATTCAGCATTTCAAGTGGGTATGAATTTTAGTCATAATTTACTGTATCAATCTTCGAAGAAGACAATCAAACAGAGTTTGGGAAATTTATTGTGAAACTAAACCTTCATATTTTATTTTTTTAACAAGCAAACACTTTGATATAGGTATTACAGATGATTTTAGGCAGAGAGCATTAAAACTTTAAAAGTCATCAAATATTTTTCTTGCTTTTTAAGGATTGGGGTTCAAGGATAGAGTTTTTGGGCTAGTGGTGTAGATTTTAGGGAATGAAATATCAATTGAAGACAATCAAAAAGAGTTTAGAGAATGTTATTTTAGAAGTGAACCGTTAAGGAAAAATTTAAAGCAAGTAAACACTCTTGTACAGGTCCTACAGATGGTTTTGGCTTAAAGGAATTTATAAGTCGTTTCTTACCTTTTAGTGCTTAGGGGGTTCAAGGATTAAGTGTTAAGGCTAGTGAGTTTATGAGAGCCGGACCGCTAAAAATAAAAAATATATTGGGATCTGAGTGACCGTGGATTGTAGGGAGCACGGATTAAATGCATAAATATAAATGTGGATTTTATGTCCAGCGATTGAGTTTCAAGTGCTTTGTGGGGCAGGATTAGGAAAACATATATTTTACATAGAGAAAAATTGAAAGCATGAGTGCATTCTCATGATATTTGGGCAGTTTCATTCTTTCTTTTTGTATGTATGCCCCCGCCCCGTGCCTGGATATACCATTGAAAGCGCACCAAATATTGATTGTGTATCAATGGGGAGTGAACTTGAGCAGTCCAGATTAGCTAAGGACAGTTTAACTGCTTTAACTGCCTTAAAACTATACCAAAAAGGGGGGACAAAGTACACGTAGTTTTTTAATCCCCTCTTAAGCAAAGCTGCGGCATATATACATGACCTTAACTATAGCAGTGATATATATCAATGTTCAGGACAAGTCCCTTGATGTTACCAATCAAAGCTGATAGAACTGTACTGCAAAAACAAACTTGATAGATTAACTGTAGCAGATTTTACAGCATAGAGCAGAAACAGTGAAAGCTGAAATCTTAGCTCCTACAAAGAAAACCACTTGGGGTGGCACTAGAACCCAAGGTCATCAAATTTATCCCGAAAATGTAAACCAAAATAAGCTGCTTTTTTTTTTTCAATGCCTGGGATTTACAAATGATATTGCTGGCGTCTTTCTGCTTTCAAGCTTCACCTGTGAGGCCTCTCAATGACTTAGAGAGAAAATGATTCTTCAACATCAAAAGCCAGAACCTCAAAGATGATATTCTTAGAAACAGTTTGTACATTGTAGCACATCCTGGTGTCCTCAGAGTTAGGCAACAGGAAATTAGTCAGAGGCTTTGAACTATCCTTTACCACAGTAGCCAGATATGGTGACTGGCTTTGATGGATTCCGAAAGCCATTTCAAGATAATGGGGTCCTTTCCCCCTTATTTAAGATATCATGGAATTCCTTTTAAACACCAGATGTTCCTTGCTAATCGAAGGAGACACGATATCAAGATCCAACATCCCCTTTTATCAAATGAATGGAGCCAGAATCAATAACTTTGAATTCCTGCTTAATATCATCATCAAACGGGATAGAATTATCTGGGGACCTACTTCAGGTGTTGTGAGCAGTGATGAGAGAGGGAATCAGGACAATGCCTTTTCACTTTGCCCCTTCTAACACCCCCAAAAATAAATTTAGGAATTTTATAGTGTGTTTATGAGCTGAATGGAACTCAAAAATAAAGTTTAAACAAACACTCACAATGACAGAAGATAGCACAAAAATAACACTTATAAAGCAATCCAGACTCAGATTTTCAACTAACTCACTTTTCTCTATGATTAAGCCAGCAGATTAATATGGCCAATTTGTGCAAGAAATCCACTTGCCACCTAGTGGCTTTTTTTAACCATTTTCGTATGTGAAGGCGAGGGATCTCATTGCTAAATTAAGTAACAAGGGAAAAAGGCATTGACTGAAATAGAAAACACATTTCTTTGAGGCATCATTGTGGCAATGACTGAAATATTAACGAAGATTTTATCTAGACTCGGAGCTTCCTTAAAGAAATGGTTTAAGGTGCCAGCATCTAAGTGTTCCTTTGTTCATACTTAATGGTAGAGATGAAAGCAAATTGAGGCAAAAATCAAAACACCTAATTGATTTCCAGATCACATACAAACTTAATATTATTAATGCAAAAGAGCTTCTAAGAGCTTGCACGCGCAAAGCTTACAATTCTTCTATGAATAAGGAGTATTTATAGATGCTTGTACAAGTAACAAATGCACTAAAAATAGATATTCTCTAACAACCTTCTAACAAACTAAATATTCTCTAACTACAAGACAACCAAACATGATTAAAATTTTATAAAACTAAACTTTATGCCCAATGGGCATTATTTCTTTCAAGTTTCAAGATATAACCGCCATAGAAATTTGAAATCCTCTGGGTAGGGCCTTTGTTTCTGTTACATTGGCAGTATTTGCTGACAACTTTGAAGCATAAAAAAGGTTATCTTTACCAAGGTTATAATCACTTCCAAATAATGTCTTGAAATCATACACTATCTATGATGTGTATTGAAGCCCCACTGAAATTTAGTATAAGGTAGTTTGCCTTTGGGACTTTCCATTTGTACAATGATCTTGGTGTGGAAGCATCACTATCCCTTTTAACAGGGGCCTAATTGATCATAATTTAATCAAGAGAAAAGATGGTGAATGTTTTAACAGTAAGGCTGAAGGGTGACATGTGCCCAATGTCGTAGTTATTATAATGAGCCCTATTGCTGAGCTTTGGGGCTGGTAGAGATCCATCAAAAGTAAATGTAAGTTGATCCTTGTCTGATGTAACAGTGATTTCCATTACAGACATATATTCAAAATGTAGTAGTATATGGAAGACACATGAGTGGTTCGATGAATGCCTCAGAGAAATGTGGTTTCATTAGCCGCCTTCTGTTCTGGTTTTGCAAAAAGGAGGTCATTGATAAATTCTGGAGTTATTCAAACAAAAGCAGTTGGCAGGTATATTGCCAAACACAGCAACCGTTTTCCAGCTTTCTCCTAGCATGTGTCAAACTAGGAGATTTTATAGGGAATGGAGATTCATCAAAAGTTAATTACAGTTTACCAAAGGCATGGCTTCCTCTAGAGGCTTTGTCTTTGTTTCACCAAATCTAAAGAGTCGTTTCTCTGCCCAATCAGTTAACCTTCTCCAGTTCTCTCCCTATTTTACCAAAATTGCCTCTCTAAAATATAGTGTTGTGCAGGTCCATGAACAATCTTTACACGTAATTCCAATGTATCAATATGGTGGTGAATACTGAGAGCTTTGACTACTAGGTATCTTTTGACAAATTCCTCAATGAATGCCGTTGCATAGAATGCAATCATTGCTGGATATGAACAAAATAGAATATTTCTAAGCAATTTCTTTTGGCAGGTAGAAAGCTAAATTCAGCTGGGTTTGCCTACACCCTCTTAGCATGTGCTAAAACTGGAGCTTTAGAATGGGGTCTGGAGATCCATCATCTATAATTGAAAGAAGTTTTTAGTCAGATATGGTTATGAATGTGCAAAAAGTGGAAGCAATCAGAAGGCACACAATTTTTTTTGTGAAAATACCTCAACAAAATTCGGTTCCAATGACTGATCATTTCACTTCGGATGCTCCCTGAGTTAGAGCAAGAGGAGTGGTTCATGCGAGGGATGGTGGTGTATCTATCCATGCAGATGGATGTTGCTGTCAATGTTGAAGCATAGGATTCCTCCGTGATGATGAGTCTAGCATAAGAATCAAAATGTGGAAATAAAAATATCACATACAGCTGTATCCAGAAACTTCCACCATGATAATCAAGTCAAGATTGTTGAGAAGAACGAAGTTTGATGCAACGTGAAGAGATTAATCTTATTTTTTGGGACTTTATCTTTAGCTAGGATGGGAAGCATCTGATCGGAATGAGGCTGGGTATATATTGATGGTATGCTCAAACTACTCTTGTTGGTGTATGAAGTTCTGTTTAAACTTGTATTGAGATACAATGACTCGGTGCGTTTACAGTCCAAGCTTGGGGCATATCATTTTGTAAATATAAAATTTCTTAAGGCTGTTATGAAATTTCTGGAACTGCAAATGCTTGGAGTGGGTGTGTCAAATGGAAAGATCCATGCAGAGTCTTCTCTAAGAATAGTTCGTGGTTAGATCTCTTCAAAGATCTTCACTTGCAGTGTTTTGTGCTCTCAACTGATATTATCCTCCCAATATGAGCTTAAAAGTTATTTTTTTGTAGGGCAAGATTTAGGGAGTAAGTTGGAAGGATGGGCTAACAATTAGTGCCTTTTTGTTAGCTGCTTTGAGACAGATTGTATGTACTTAGCCGTGGAATTCATACATTCATTCATGGCTTGTGTCAGATGCTGGAATGGGGTGCTGTAAAGAAGAAGAATAATGAATAAACATAACAAGAGTCAAGAATAAAATCTCTTTTGTTTGAAGTTACTTTATATTATAAATGTGTATTTAATAAACAAACATGTCTACCTTGCATTGCAAATCATCAAGCTGGAAAAATACTACAATTCGACCTTACATCTCCTTAATTTGGCAAAACATTACATCTATGATTTTTACATAACCTCACAATATACTAAAATATTATTATTCAATCTAAGAGATCATAATAAGAAACAAAGAAGTGCTAATTAAAAATCAACATTGTTGAGTGAAGAGCTATGATGTAGATGTAGACCAATTTTCATGGCTCCCTGAATTAGTATTTTTTGCACCACTTCTCTCCACAATCAAAGGCGAGATATTTATCGGTAGTTGAAAATTCATAGGAGTATCAAGAAATGCATCTCTTATTTTTTCTAATCTCTCAACTATCTCCATCATATTTGGGCGTTGTTGAGGCAGCTCACTTGTGCAAACCAGCCCTACTTGCATAAGATGAGTAAGACATACCAATACCTTTGATATATTTGATTCATTAACATCATTAAGTAGGCTGTTATCCACCACTTCTGTAATTTTATTTGGAAAATACATACCTACCCACTTTTGAAGATTGATTTGATGACCTTCTACAAAAATGTCACTTGTTGGTTTCATCCTTGTCAACAACTCCAAAAGTAGAATGCCATAGCTGTATATATCTCCTTTTGTTGAAATATTTCCACCCATTCCATACTCTATAATACAATACATTTTTTAGTTATTCTCAAGTAATTTTATGTATTCATACAAAATAGAAAAATAAGCTATTGATAAAAAAAATTTATAGTGAAAATTCTATACCTGGTGCAATGTAGCCAATGGATCCTTTGAGTGCATTTGTAGAAGTCAAGGAATCCATTGAATTTCCAAATAGTAGTTTGGCAATGCCAAAGTCTGCTATATATGGATTCATATCATCCCCTAATAGCACATTACTAGGTTTCAAGTCACAATGAATCACTTGCACAAAACAATGATGATGTAGGTATGCAATACCTTGTGCTATCTCCATTGCTATTTTTAATCGATCATTCAAATTTAATCTACATTCTTCTTCTCCCTGAGGATATAGCCATTTTTCCAAACTTCCATTTGACATGAATGGAAGAACCAATGCTTTAAAATCAAGGTTGGAACAAGTCGAAATGATTTTGATCACATTGCGGTGCCTGACTCTTTTTAATACATTGCATTCTCTGATAAAACTTTGGTGAGCATTCTCATCTTGAAAATTGAGAACTTTAACAGCAATATTTGTGCCATTGTTTAAAATCCCTCTATAAACAGATCCAAAACTACCAACTCCTAAGAGATTGGTCTGGCTAAATTCCCCAGTTGCCTCTACAAGCTCTTCATATGAAATTATTGGGGGTCCTACATTGAGGGCAACCATTTTCTGACTTGTATGTCTCCTTATATAGCAATATAGTAACAATAATAAAGATATGATGAAGATTGAAATGCCAATCACAATTGGTACCTTTACCTTTTTGAAGACTGAAAATTGTTTGTGTTTGGAATCAGAGCAAGGCTGCAAATTTATCCATGTGCCACAAAGACCAGGATTTCCCATAACTACGGACTCACCAAGTGTAGCAAAAACTCCTCCCTTTGGAACCTCCCCTATTAACCTGTTTGAAGAAAGATTGATATGTTGAAGCATTTTCATGTCTTTGAAAGCCATTGGGATTGCCCCAGACAAATTATTGCTAGAAAGATCAATGTCCATAATATTTTTCAAAAGAGTGAGTGATGCTGGTATTGAACCATCAAAGGAATTCCAAGAAAGATTCAAATATTGCAATTCTGTGCAGCTTGACAGTGCGACTGGAATTTCACCTGAGAAATTGTTGAGAGACACATCTATGGCTTGAACCATAACCATTTTGCTCATTGTTAAAATAGAACCTTGTAGCATATTGCTGGAAATGTTGAAATAGAAGTGGAGATTTGGAAGACCTACAACTTCCGGAGGTATGTTTCCTGTGAGCTGATTGTAAGACAAATCAACCGTTTCCAAATTTTTGCATCTCCCTAAACTGGCAGGTATTTCTCCGAACAGTTGATTGTGATGAAGAAAAAGATCTCTTAATTGAGAAAGATCCCCAAGACTGTCTGGAATTTGTCCTGAAAGCATGTTTTCACTCAATGATAATAACCCAAGCCTTTTTCCCAGACCCAAGTGTTCCGGAATTCTTCCATATAAATTGTTCTTTTCTAGAAATAATCTTTCTAGGTTTGGAAGTTGATTGAGCGTGGATGGAATGGTCCCGTTCAAGAGATTGTTAGATAGATCTATGTATGTCAGATTTATCAGGTTGCCAAATTCACTTGGTATGTTTCCCTCAATTTTATTATAGCTCAAGTCCAAATAGGAAAATACCCTTGAGAGTCGGCCAACTGAAGAGGGCAAGACCCCGGTGAAACAATTATAAGACATTACTATTTTTTCCAAAGAGGAGCAGTTAGTCAAGGCTGTTAGAATAGACAAATCGCTGCTTCCGCTCACAAGATTATTTTCCCCTAACTCAAACCACTTAAGGTGGAGCAATTTACCAAACTCCAATGGCACTGTGCCACTCAGTTGATTAGTGTCTATGTCAATAAATTGAAGGAGAGAACAATTAGAGAGGGAGCTTGGGATTTCTCCAGTGAGTTGGTTTCCCCATAACCTAAGTATTTGCAATTCCGATAGTTTACCAAACTGCCAGGGAATGTGGCCGGTTAAGTTGTTGGCATATAATTGCAAATATTGGAGATGAGTGCAGTTGGAAAGGGCGGTGGGAATTGGTCCTGTAAAGCTGTTGGCGTTAAGCAAAAGAGTTTGGATTTGAGTAAGCCTACTCAATTCAACAGGAATACCACCATGGAGTTTGTTTTGTTCCAAATCCAAAGCAGTTAAAGAGGACAAGTTTCCTAAGGAGGGAGGGATTGTGCCTATGAGTTGGTTTGCTGCTAATCCAATGATCTCTAAATGTGAGAGAAGGCCAAGCTCGGAGGGAATAACACCATGGAGTCTGTTTTGATGGAAATCCAAGACAGTTAAAGAGGACAAGTTTCCTAGGGAGGAGGGGATTGGGCCTGTCAAGTTGTTATTCGCTGATGCAATGGTCTTTAAATGTGAGAGAAGGCCAAGCTGGGCGGGAATGGTTCCGCTCAGACGGTTATCATATAGAAAGAGCTGTTGCAGAGAACGGCAGCCTCCTACAGTGGGGGGAATAGGGCCTTCAATATCATTTATAGACAGATCAAGTGTTCTTAAGCGAAAAAGCCTTCCCAGCTGAGGTGGAATGTGGCCGTAAAAGCTATTATTCCTGAGAGAAAGTACTCTAAGGAAAGACAGATTTCCTAAAAAAGGAGAGATGGGGCCGAGTAAAGCCGTACCTGTGAGATTCAAGGAAACCACACGCTGCGGATGACGATGAGAGCAGGCAACGCCAGTCCAATTGCAGGTGTTGTGATTGGGAGACCAATCGTGGAGAGAATGAATGGAGAGGGGACTCTTGAAAGAGAGAAGTGCATGTTGATCGGAATAATAAGAAGGAGAAGAATGTGAGATGTGAGCAGGCAGTGCAAATGCAGAGAGAAACAGCAAGAGTAACACACAGACCATCGCCATCTTCATCTGTATCTTAATTCAGCACTTGGCTTGCAGATTGGGAGATATAAAAACGCATCTATCATCTCTATGTATATAATGAGTCAATTTTAACGCATTTGCAGAGTCATGATGCGATAAAGACAAGTCATCGTAGTCTTGCACGTGATGTCTTGCCTTTTCGAAGAGTATAAGTTTGAATTATGGTCCCTTCTTTTAATAATTGTATTTTCTTGGTCTATGTAAGAATTATATTGTTAAATTATTATACGTTATAGTTGAAAAAAAAGAAATTTATGTATACATTTGGAATTTTAAGGAAAAAAAAAAATATATATATATATATATTTGAAAATTTTAAAAAGAAATAATTAAATTAGATGATGTTAAGTTCAACAACGAATAAGATTTAAAAATATGTCTTATTCAGAGAAAACTTTGTTCCTTTCGAGAGGAGCGCCAACTCGAAACGTGTCGCCCCCACACTCTTTAGAGTTTTTTATTTTGGGTCAAACCTCAAAGTAGTGTTATTGGTTGGCAAGACTAGGGGGCCCACGAAGCAGTTAATGTGGGATTCAAATGCAACTTTGTCATGTCGCATCCTCATGCTCATTTTGGTGAATGTATGCTTTGCTTTCTTAGGAGAAGCGCCAGCTTGACACGTGGTGCTCCTTCACTCAAACACACCAATAAAGCCCTCAGCACCTTCAGAGAACTGCCGTCTTGATGAATGTCATCCCCGCGCTTATCTGAGGGCCATATTAGTTTGACAGAGATAGAAAGAGTGCCATTGGATGAAGATGTGGGTGCCCCCTTTCGAGCATTATTTTGAAACACTTTAAGCTTCACCTAAAGTGTGATCTTTTAAGTATGAAGGGATAAGTATGGAGGGAACTAAGGCCACTAAAAATGGCATAAGTAGACAGCTCCATAAACGGACATGCGGCGCTACCTTGTTTCTCTTTAGCGTAGTGGCCATAACAAGAAGAAATAGTTGCACCATATCCAGGGTCTGGGGTGTAACTGCATTCATTAGTTTCAGATCATTTTCAGTTACAATGGCATCATGGGCACGAGTGGTGAAATCTCCAGATGTCATTTTTTCGAGTAGTCACTTCACCTATATGTTCGAGGTTCTTCCCTTCCAAAGGGGGATGGCGATTATTTTGTTTTCAGATTATTATTTCTCTGAATAGCCATTGTAATAGACTAGGGTATAGTAGTAGTTAGAGTTTTTATTCTGCAACTTTAGCAGGGGCGCCTCATGGATGTTAGTGAATGCTTTGTATGTGCCTTTTGTGGCATTCTATATTCAATGCCCTATCCACAATGAAGAGGGCATGGTGTTATGTGTTATTTGAGATTAAAACTATCTATATCTGCTATCTCTTTTCTTCTACTTTCATAGTGTAGATTTTTGTTTATGCTATAGATCTTAATTCATGCTTTTAAGCTCCTTTATGATATGTGGTGTTTAGAGATTTGTGCTATTTTATGCAAGTTCACGTTAACATTTCAAAATTTTGGTGCATCACCTTAGAATAGATTTACTTTCATGTTGTTTACTATTTTTCTTTTCTACCTCTTTTCACCCCCTAAATTGAATTAAGAGCCGACTTTTAAAATCTTGGAGGTTGTTGTACAAACTGCATTTGGTCCCATATATATAAAGCTTCCCATAGATTTTTGTCTAACATGAAGTGAAAGTTTTAGGCATCAACAATATACAACTTGAAATATTTGTGAAATTAATGGCAAAACAGTTTTTAAAAATTACATAGTGGTTAAGGATTTGAGAGAGCAACTTGATCTAAATAGAATCTATAAAATTGGCTTTGGCATTAAGAAGGTAAAGGAGTTATAAATTTTGTAATTATGATAGTGAAAGTTATTTAAATGACATGAAATTTGGTTAACAATACATATCTAAAGAATTATGATAATGTTGAGGTCTTAAAAGAATTGTCTTCTACCCCGACTTCCCCTACCTTAATCACAAAATTTATAAGAAAGATTACACTTTATAAAGGACCAAAATGACATGAGTGTGCCTATGCAATATAAAACAAATCAAGGATAACATACTAAATTTTATTTCTAAGGTTAAATTTTTTCAATGTTCGTATGGTGTCTCCTCACATCATTCTAGAGTGGAGATAATTAAGGGCTTTGAATATCAATATAGAGCTACAAAAAGACTAATGAGTGGACATATTAGAATCCCAAATACGAGCATCTAGTTTTTGTTTACAGATTATTGTGTTTACATTGATTGGGTTATGATTTTGCATGGAGAAACCAACAACTTAGTCCTGATAGACCTTACGATGCTTCCACTTTCTTTTAATTTTTAAGTTAGGCTTCAATGTCTTGAACCTAATTTAAATTATGATTTTTGAAACTATGTTAATTGCTAAACATTTTCAACATAACAAGTTATATGGAAGAATAAAACTTTCACTTCAAGGTGGTGGCCACCTAAAAAATTCATGGAGATCTACTAAAGTGATAAAAACTTCAATCCAAGACATATACAACCTTTAAATTACATATAAAATAAGATGTAACATTCCTCCTCATTTTTCAATGACACATTTGAAATGTTTTTCTATAAATGTAATGAGCTCAACTTGAACAAGGGATCATTTTGTTTTAATTTAGTAGTTGTTTTTTGTGTCTCTTAGACTATGCATAACTAGGAGTACCTTAGTGTCTCTCTCTATTTTTGAATTTATCTATAACACCTTTGAAATATAGATGCAACCATGTAATTCATCTATGTGAACTAATGTATTGTGGATCTTATCTCCATCCCTTTGTCTTTACTTAAATGTCTTGAACATTACCTCTTGTAGAAAACATAATATTATGTATTTGACCCATACAAATATTCACATACATACATGGGCTCATGATCAATTAGAGTTTGGCCCATAAGACTCTTCACAAGATAAAGGGATGGGAAATTAATGCATCCATGAGGAATGGAATCCAATGTGGGAGGCAACCAAAACAAAGGTGGATAATAACCTTGATAATGATGGAATATAGAAATTCTACGTTGATGGGGAAAATGAAAAAATGGAGTTGGTGTTGGAATGGATTTTTACTTTTTAAATGGTAGTAACACTCTACATTGATATCATTTGCAATTCAGTTGCACCAATAATGTTTTTGAATATGAAGTTCTTGCCCTAGGTTTATAGATTTCTAATAATAACAAAATGAAAATTCTTTGAATATTTGAAGACACAAAATTAATAGTTAATTATGACTGGTCACAATGTGAGACCAAAAACTTCATGCTAATATCTTACAAGTATATGGGTTTGGATATCCTAGAGTGATTTGATGTGGTTGACATTTAGGCTATTCAAAGAATAATTGCTTTTTGAAGCAAATCAAGTAGAAGTAGAAGGATTTTAATTCCCCAAGTCCTTATTAATAATGAAATCTATATAAAAATTCTCATCCAAACTTTAGTGCCTGAATATGATAGACATTAGAAAGTGTTTAATAATGACAAATAAATCACTAGATTTATACAATTGCAAGCTGATTTATCTAAGGAAATGAAGTCAAAGAGCTATGATGCATATGAAGAATAGATCTTTAATTAAAGAGTAATAAGCTATCAAAGTGTTTGATCACACTTTAAAGCCTATTAACCCCAGATGATCAATTGAGAGGAGGAAAATGGAGCATGATATTTAGTACCAAAGATTACAAGGATGTTCATTAGTTCCAAGGAAAGGTCATGAAATTCAGAAAGGTTTTCACTCCTGAGAATGGAAAAGTATTATTATAAATCTACATTAAGTTTGAATACATTATCACTTGGGATTATGATGATTTGAAATGTGACAAATAATATGCCATCCAACACACAATAATGCTTCTCCTTAGAGAAAAGAATATTATTCAAAAGTAGAGACCAATGAACTCTAAGATTGAACCTCTCATGAGGAAGGTGTTGTCAAAATTGGTCAAGAGACATATCATCTACCCTATCAAACATTCAACATGGGTGGCTAACCTAGTCTTAGTGAGGAATAAAAATGGTAATATTTACCTTTGTGTAGATTTTAGAAACTCAAATATAGCTTCCCAAAAATATCATTATCTCATGCCATCTATGGAGCATATTTTATAAACACTAGTAGGTTTAGATTGATTCTCCTTTCTTAATGGCTTCTCTGGCTACAAGGTTTGGGTAAAATATGGGCACCCACACAAAACAACATTACCACTAAATGGGGTACATATTCCTAACAAAATATTCATTTTGGATTATCCAATGTAGAATAAAATTTCTAAAAACTAATCAACATTAATTTTAAGGGGATTACTAATAAGATGATCTTGTTATACCTAGATGACAACATTTTTTTAAAGAGATAAGAGGAAGAATTTCAACACCTAGAAAATATTTTTGAAAGATGTAAGGAGTTTTGCATCTCTCTCAATCCCAAAAAAATAATTATTATTATACACAAAATAAACTCCTAGGGCACACTATTTCAAAAATGGTCCATTTATTGATCTAGAAAGAGTCTTTTCCATCCTAAAACTATCTCTTCCTTCAAATAAATTTTTTTTTCAATTTTTTCTAAGAAATATCATTTTCATAAGGAAAATTATAATTGAGTTCACTAAACTAGTAAGTTCAATCATCCTTATGTTGAAAAAGGAACATTTTTTTAGATGGACTACAAAAGCTAGGGAAGCATTTGAATAGATTAAATGAGCGATCACCAAAGCTCCAGTTTTGGTAAATCTTAACTATGACAAGGAATTCATTTTTTATGAATTTAAAGGGGAATACAACCTTGAATTAGTATTCATTTAAGAATATGACAAGGGTGATAATCATCCTATCACTTTCATGAGTCAAACTCTTAAGTATTGAGTTCAAATATACTTTTATTGAAAAAAACTCATTTACATTAATGATATATTTGAAAAAATTTAGGCACATGCTCTAAAAAAAATTACATTATTGCATTTTTCATTAGCCTAAGAGGGAGAGTTTACATCCTTAGAGGATAAATTAGGAAAAATAAGTTAGTTTGGGTCATTAAGATCAAGGAACAAGATATTAAAATTAAGCCCACCAAGTTTTTGATAGGCCAAGCCCTATGACAATACATTGCTGATGATAAGCTGATATGTCATCCATAATCTATGTTCAGGGGCAAACATTAATAAAAAAAAGGATATATGATTGGATATATAGTATCTTAGGGTATATGGACACTAGAATATGCCTTGATGGCTTATGTTCTACACAAATAAGATGATTTAGGATTCACATTGCATCTTATAGGATTGTCAATGTCATATTGTTCAAAATAAAACATGATGAATTCTTGGTGCAATGTATTGAACCCATGAAGGTAGAGGACCTACTAAGATAATTCCATCAAGGAATTTTAGGTGGCCATTACTTTTCATAGACCATTGTGTTGAAGATAATGAGGGTGACATATTACTAGCCTATGATATTTTCAAATGCTTTCATATGGGTGAAGAAATGCAAGAAATGCCAATTCCATGTGGGCAAGAGAAGTAATGTTTATTTCCCCTTAACCTTATATGTATAAGGTGAACCTTTCGTTCAATGGGGATAAGACTTAAATGGTTTAATGAATCCCCTTTTGAGTTTTGGCATTAAATTCATTCTTATAGCTACTAACTATTTCACCATATGGATTGAAGTAGTTAATTTAAAGAAGCTACAGAGGGAGTGATTATTAATTTATTGGATAACATTTTAATTATATTTAGAATGCCTTGAACTAATATTAATAAAAAATTAAGGGATGTTTTTGGTGCCAATATCACAGATTATGATCATCAAATCAACAACTATGATAAATATTGCTTTAGATAATTTTCCCAGGGTAATGGTCTCTTTAGTCACTAGACAAGAAATTGATCAAAATCATGTGAAAGACTATGGAAGATAATCCTAGGAAATGATACACCAAACTACAAGGCATTATTTGGTTTGACCCGATTACTCCATAAAAAGCCTTGGGCAAATCTCAATACATATTAGTTTATGGGAATGAGGCTAAATGACCACTATCTTTGGAAATCATAACTCTATAATTTTCTCACTGACTTGAGTTAGAACACCATGATGCTCAGAAAATTAGGATTGCTAAACTCATAATATTGGAATAGAAATGAGAAACTACTAGGGACTATTTTCATCAACACCAACAATTGATAAAAAGATAATTCAATCAAAGATCCACTTAACAATATTTCACCGAAGGGGATTTAGTTTTGAAATGGGATGATGACTAAATTAAGCTTGGAAAAAATTCCAAATGTTGAAAGGTCACTTGTGGATAATCATTCTTATTCTAGCAACATCATGTCTTATACATCGAAACTAGCATCAGTGCCAATAAAAAATTTCTCTATATCAGGATCATGCTCAGCGCTAGCATCTGAATCAGATTCCTTATCAAAAACATCATCCCTTAATTTGAATGACAACCAATCACCAGGCATATCTTTTGATCCAAAATAAGATGACAAATTATATTAACTCGAAATTGACTTAAATGAAAAGTAAATGATAAATCAGTTTTCAAGAGAGACATGCATAAAACATAAAATATTAGAATAAAATTTAAATATTTATTATATTAACTCAACACTGACTCAGAGAGCTTATCTTTTTACACATGTCAAATATTTATAAACTCAACATGACTCTTTTGACTCTCAACTCTTCATTTCTTTCTTGGTATGAGGAAACAATTCAATCTTCCATTTATCTTTTTGACTTGGATGATTAGTTATAAATAGAAAATAATCTCTTAAACTTATTTTTCTTCCTACTCTAATAAGTAGGCATACAAATATATCTCTAGCAATCACCTTACCTTGTGAAGGGCATAATTAATTGCATTATATCCAAACCATTTTCATGCATTCTTTATTAAATTCCAACAACAAGACATTTAGGTTTGTTGTCAAAGGTTGCCTCAAACTTAAGTTTAATCATTCCTCTTATCCAAAAAGAGATAGATACAAGAAACATCCCTTGACATATAATTTATAATTATAACAAGCTTCATTAATTAATCTATTCATATTGCAACAACAAATATGATATTAACAATCATATTCTTATTTCCAAAGGCTTAATGTATACCTAAATCACATTTAGGAATTTACCTCGCAATCATCCATTAGTTACTATCTTAGCTCTAACGATATTTTTAAGTTGTCCAACATAAGATAGATGTTAATATGATTAGAGAGGTGAAAAATCATCAGCCTTATCTTGACTTGGATGAGAAAAAAATGAGCTATTTAGAGTGCATCTCAAAAAGTGCAGGCTAGTCAATCATCCAACACTTACACACACATCCTATGCCTAAAACCATGCTACTTCCATACAATATTCAATGGCTAGTAATACTCATGGAAAACTCAATATCATTATGCTCAAGCCAAATTAATCCATTTATAGCATACAAAGTTACATATGAACAAACTCAATCTATCACAAATTATAAATTAGCTTCAACATCTTAAAAAATCACTTTCAAATATTATCCTTCCTTGAAATAAAAATAATTACAAGATGCATTGTTGTGTTTTTACTAACAAATGAATATTAAATTATGCTTAAAAAATAGATTAAATAGGGTCTATTATCCAATTATTAGTGTAGCTTTTTAATATAAAAATTTATCAAACTATACAGTATAACAAACTACAATGTAAGAATCCCATTCTAAGGGAATAAATCACATATAACTAATTATGGGTCCTCTATCACTTGCAAGATCAAGGAGAAATCATTTATGCCCTTAATAAGATAATAAGATAAATCCAATCAATCCCTTTCAAACAAATCCTAATCTCATAGGTCATTACAAATAACCTATCATGGTTAGCTCTAACAATACCCAAAATTAGTACTCATATTTTGTATCCATACTTTATAATCTCAAGAGAAATGGAAATAATTATTAAGTTAGAACACATTCATCTAAACATCAAAGTTATTTGTTAGACCAACAGACTTCATCATGTTCATGCTTTAATAAATGTTATGAGATGATTTCATGATCCACCTAGCCACCCACATGATGTTTTTACATAGTCCATAAGGTGAAACTAAAAAATCCATCTTGTTACTCCATCATTTACAATATTAATGTTCTTCCACTGAAGTGACTCAGCTTGGTTGAGCACCAAGGTGTTCAACATTTATCCTTGCCAAAATTACTCTATCTAAACCAACATATTAATATGTTGTTCAAACCTTTCTCTTAGTTAAGTATTTCTTGACTTCTTTCTTCTCTCTTAGAATATTGTGTGTTTATTCATGAAATACTCTCTCGTTTTGAAAAATAAGAACCCTTTTCTATTTTAAGGGCTCTCTTATATATCTTCTTTTTTTATCACAGATTCCTTTTTGTTTATTTATTGCGTAATCTACTTCAATCTAATCACATTAATGCTTATATTTCACTCCATGTTGTTATTTGACTTCAAGATTATTTTTAGTTGTATCCTCCTTTGCTCACATTTACTTTTCAGTAAGTTGTACAGTAATCTAGCATGTCTTGTTATAGTCTCGTTTATTCTTTTTCAAGTTGTATGCACTTGCATCTTCTTGTAGACATTTTCCATCTTGTATATCTTTACTTCAATTATTGATTATATGTGTTATGTTGGTTGTTTTAATCATATTAACTCTTTAGCTACAACCTTCCTTAGGATACGGATATCCCACTTAAACAAGTAGAATTTTTCTAACCACTGTGGATTTCATTTTAATTGTCCCCCATTGTACCTTGTTCACCATAAATGCCACCAAGTTGTTTATGGTATTAAAGAGATTATTTTACAATTTATAGTTACATTTCATCTTAATGTCTATGAAGCCATTTTTGTCTTCTCTTTTATTTTATAGCTTCTCCATGTACACATGGATAGCAGTCATCATAAACCATAATATCATTTTGTGTTTATGTTATATAGGCATAAGGTGATGAGTACCAAGCATCCAACGTGTCATACATTTGGTTTCACATAAAGTGAACTTTATTACCAATCTATTATTGGGATCTATGCTCATTACAATGTCCTTTTTTGAATCCCATGCTTATGTCACATCAGCTTAGGTGACACAACAATGGACTTAGTGTAAATCCAACCAACTCATCTCATAGTTGGTATATAAATTTTGGACCCATTTGGAAATGGAAACCCATATTTCCTCCACACCAAACTCATAACATTACCTCTATGGTATGAATATATAGAAATAAAATCATGTTAATTGGTTGTTTATTCATTATAAAAATAATAAAAATGATGCAGGAACATCCAATGGTTTATGCAATCTTGCATCAACCAAAAATAGAGTGAGATGTGTTTGTTTATATTTTTGGGTTGTGACATTGTTGGTGTGATTTTTTAAAACTCTTATATTGATGTTGCAAAAATATTCCTTTGCCACAAGAAAAGTGTAGAGATATTTTGTTAACTTATGTAAGTTTGCATGGACTATTAAGTCACATACATTTGTCTAAAACGCTTCTTAAATGGTGGTAAGAATTAGATGATGAAATTTGGTAAGGCCATAACACCTGACACTTATAACATTTGTACCAAATTTTAGACCATTTGGAGTTACCACAAAAAATTATTGACTATTTATTTTAGGTTAATCTTGAAACACTTTGCATTAATGGATCTTCTCCTGCGATAACAATTGGATGGTGAAACTTGGTGAGATCATATAACCTAACACTTAAAACCTTTGCACAAAATTTAGATAATTTTGAGTAATTACAAAAGTATATAATATGATTGTTTTCATAACATTGGAAGGATTTTTCTCCTTGTTTTCTAGTATTTGGATTTATAAATTTTTTTTGATGGTATTACATGACACGTTCAACCTACATGCCAAATTTTAGATCATTTGGACTTACATCAGTAATGTATTATTTGTTTCTATCAGTCTAAGACACTTGAGAATATGGTTTTTTACTTGAGTTAATAATTGGATGGCCAAATTTGGTGAGATTATATAAAATTTAGTCTAAAATGTGTGTTTAAAATTCCATATCAATTCGATAAATCTTAGTAATGTTATAATAGTTTTGGTAAATGTATTCAACCTAAAAATGTCACTTGAGTACTTGAGTGTCATTATTGACAATTTGGTGTTTAATCATGAAAATTTGAAAGATGCCTGACCATTTTATATTATTTGGAGGTTAGGTAAGTTGAAGAGACACCCCATGAATATTGGGATGTCAAGGGAATATGATATTGAGATAAGTAAGGAAGTTTTGAAGAGAGGGATGAGTTGTGAAGGAGAAGAACTCTCCAAGAATAGAATAGAGAGTTGTACCAATTCAAGAGGAATTATATGAGAGTATAGAACTCTTTCATGTAATGTAATAATTCTATAGATGCATGTGTGAGAGTGAGAGTGTGAGTGCATATTATGATGTGATGTTTTTTATATGAATATAATGAAGATGTGTTAAGTGCATCAATTCTTAGTAAGTGATAAAAGTGTGACCACGGTAGAGTGTAAAACTCTACCAAAATAGAAATATAGGTAGACCTTAATTGGTTTTCCTCTCTAGTGTTTTCACCAATTGGTATTAGATCAAGTTTTTTACTTACAGGTTGTGTGTTTGAAACTCATGTATGATTTTGTTTCAAGCTTTGAAAAAGAAGTTTGATGAGTGTGCTAAAAGATATGAAAGAGAAGCTTGAATGAGATTGTTAAATGTGTGAGAGAAGTCTTTCAAGTTGAAATGGAGTTTGAGAGGCTCTATTTTGAGTATGTTAAAGGTTGTGAAGGATAATTCTACTGATTGTGGTGAGATATGGCACACGAGAGAAGAACATAAGAGGTGGATGACTTGACAAAGATGTAGTAGGAATTTTAGGCAAGACTAGATATGATGGTGATGAATGTACAAAGTGGAGATGTTGCAAATATGAGTGAAGATTATGTAGAAAAGATAATGGTGGGTTTGATGTCCCTAAAAGCAAGATTGGATACTTTTGATAAAGATAAATTAATCCCTGATATTCTCATGAAGTTGATAGTGGAGTTAAAATTTTATTTTTTAGATTATAATATAAAAGACCCCATGAGGGTGAAGGATGCAAGTAAGAGACTGTGTGGAAGTACATTTGTATATTGGAGAAATCTCCAAGAGATGATACAAGGGAAAGGAAATAAGAAGGTGAGCAGATGGGAAAATATTGTTTCAAAATTATTGGGTTAGTATGTTTTAGTCTTGCACATGATACGACACTAATCTAATGCACGTCAGCCACACCAACAAAACTATGATATCTTAAATTATTTTACGTCGTAGTTGGAGAAAAAATAAATTTATGTATACATTTGGATTTTTAAGATATATATTTATATATATGGTATTTTAAAAAAATGGGTAAATTAGATTATGTTAAATTCAACAACGAGTAAAACTTTAAAAAACATGTGTGAAAATCTAAGTCATGAATTAAAATTTTTAATTTTAATATTTATTTGGTATTTATAATTTGTAATATCTATACATTCATGGATGATGCCAATTACAATTTTGCGTGGTGTATATTAATTTTATATTTTAGCTTTTCTATATCAAGGATAAGATTAAATAGAGTTGATATGTGGTGATTAGAGGGTTTGTTCATATCATTCACTAAAATATGTTTGTTCTTAACATTTAAAATGTGAGTACTTAATTAGATTATTAGCTAAATTTGAATATAGAATGTATAGCATTATCATGAGTGAATAGGATAGAGATTCCTACACTAAAGAAGAGCTTGAATAGGAACTTATAGGTACATTTTAGTTTTTACAATCTAAAATGTAAGATGCTGGGAAATATGATCTTAGATTAAAAAGGTGTATATGAGGATCGCAAATCCACATTGATATTTGGAGCAGTTTGATTCTACAACTTTAGATTTGCTTGATAGGTAGCGGTTCCTTGGCACCTCTCAGTGCTTTCCCCTTTTGGCCCTTTCTTTCTTCAGGCCCCCTTTCTCAAATTTTTACTAATAAGAGATCTCCTTCCACTTCTTCCATGTGGAAGCCCTATGTTCATTCAGCTTAGGGAAAACTTTGTTCCCCTCAAGAGGAGTGCCAACTCGACACATGTCACCCATGTACTTATAGTTTTTTTTATTTTAGGTCAAGCCTCAATGTAGCACCATTGGTTGGAAAAAGTAGGGGGCCCATGGAGCAGTTAATGTAGGATTCAAATGCAACTTTGCCATGTGGCATCTTCGTGCTCATTTTGGTGAGTGTATGCTTTGCCTTCTCAAGAGAAGTACTAGCTCGACATGTGGAGTTCCTTTGCTCAAACATGCCAATAAATCCCTCAGCACCTTTGAAGAAGCACCAACATGACACATGTCAACCCCATGCTTATTCGAGGCGGATGTCAGTTTCTAGAGATTGAAAGAGTGCCACTAGATGAAGGTATGGGTCTCCCCTTTCAAGAAAGCTTTTGAAACACTTTAAGTTTCACCTAATGTGTGATTTTTCAAGTTTGGAGGGGACCAAAGCTGATAAAATGACATAAGAAAATAGCTCTATAAGTGGACATGTGGCACCACCTCGCTTCTCCTAAGCATAGTGGCCATAATAGGAAGAAATAGTTATGTTATATCTAAGATCTAGGGTGCAATTATACTTATTAGTTTTAAATCATTTTCAGTTGCAGCAGCATCATGGGCACGAGTGGTGAAATCCCCAAATGTTATTTCTTTCATCAGTTGCTTTACCTATATATTCAAGGTTCTTCCCTTCTAGACGGGGATGGTGATTTTTTTTTCACATTCTTATTTCTCTGAACAACCATTGTAATGGGCTACGATATAGTAGAAATTAGAGTTTTTGTTCTGTAACCTTAGTAGGTGTGCCTCATATCCACAATGAAGAGGACATGGTGTTACGTGTTATTTAGGATTAAAACTATCTCTGTCTGTTATCTCTTTTCTTCAACTTTCATAGTGTAGATCTTTGTTTATACTATAGATATTGATTCATGCTTTTAAGCTCCTTTATGATCTATGGTGTTTAGAGATTTGTGCTATTTTATACAAGTTCACGTTAACATTTCAAATCTTCTAGTGCATAACCTTAGATTAGATTTACTTTCATGTTGTTTATTGTTTTTATTTTCTACCCCTTTTCACCCCCTAAATCAAATGAAGAGTCAACTTCTAAAATCTTGGAGGTTGCTTTATAGACTGCATTTGGTCCCACATCTATAAAGGTTCCCATAGATTGTTGTCTAACCTAAAGCAAAAGTTTTAGGCATCAATAATGTACAACTTGAAATATTTGTGAAATTAATGGCAAAACATTTTTTAAAAATTACATAGTGGTTAAAGAGAGCAACTTGATCTAAATAGAATCTATAAAATTTACTTTAACATTGAGAAGGTAAAGGAGTTACAAATTTTATAATTATCATAGTTTAAGTTATTTAAATAACCTAAAATTTGGTTAACAATACATATCTAAGGAATTATAATAATGTTGAGGTATTAAAAGAATTGTCTTCTACCCCAACCTCCCCCACCTTAATCATAAAATTTATAAGCAATATTACTCTTTCTGAAGGACCAAAATGACATAAGTTTTCCTATGCAATATAAAATAAATCAAAGATAACATACTAAATTTTGTTGCTAAGGTTAAATTCTTTTAGGGTTCATATGGTGTCTCTTCACATCATTCTAAAGTGGAGATAATTAAGGGCTTTGAAGATCAATATAGAGCTACAAAATGACTAATGAGTGGACATATTAGAATCCCAAATATGAGCATCTAATTTTTTTCTATGGATTACTGTGTTTACATTGATTAGGTTATGATTTTGGCATGGAGAAACCAACAACTTAGTCTATATAGACCTTGGGATGATTCACTTCGTATTAATTTTTAAGTTAGGCTTCGGTGTCTTGAACCTAATTTAAATTATTATTTTTGAAACTATGTTAATTGCTAAACATTTCCAAGATAACAAGTTATATGGAATAATAAAACTTTCACTTCAAGGTGGTGACCACCTAGAAAATTCATGGAGATCTACTAAAGTGATAAAAATATCAATCCAAATCATATATAACTTGTAAATTACACATAAAACAAGATGTAACATTCCCTCTCATTTTTTAGTGACACATTTGAAATGTTTTTCTATAAATGTAATGAGCTCAGCTTGAGAAAGGGAAATTTTTTTTTTTTTTTTAATATACTAGTTATTTTTTGTGTCTCTTAGACTATGCATAATGAATATTACCTTAGTGTCTCTATCTATTTTTAAATCTATCTATAACACCTTTGAAATATAGATGCAACTGTGTAATTCCTCTAAGTATGTGAACTAATGTATTGTGGATATTATCTCCATCTTCCCTTTGTCTTTATTTAAATTTCCTAAACATTACCTCTTAAATAATATATAATATTATGTGTTTGACCCATACGGATATTCACATACATACATGGGCTCATGCTCGATTAGAGTTTGGCCCATAAGACTCTTCACAAGATAAAGGGATGGGAAATTAATGCATCCATGAGGAATGGAATCCAATGTGGGAGATAACCAAAACAAAGGTGGATGATAACCTTGATAGTGATGGAATATAGAAATTCTACATTGATGGGGAAAATGAATAAATGGAGTTGGTGTTGGAATGGATTTTTATTTTTTGAATGGTAGTAACACTTTACATTGATACCAGTTGCAATCAGTTGTAACTAGTATCAATTGCAATTCAGTTACACCAATAATGTTTTTGAATATGAAGTTCTTGCTCTGGGTTTACAGATTTATAATAATGACAAAATGAAAATGCTTTGAATATTTTAAGAAATGGAATTAATAGTTAATTAGGTGTGGTCACAATGTGAGACCAAAAACTCCATGCTAATATCTTACAAGAATATGGGTTTGGATCTCCTAGAGTGATTTGATGTGGTTGACATTTAGGCTATTCCTAGAATAATTGTTTCTTGAATAATATCTTACAAGAATATGGGTAATTAGATTGAGAGGGAGATTGAGCACAAATTATATATAGATAATGCCTTGTCCATCGAGCGGAGTTGATGGCAATCCCCATCATATAACATATGAGATGGTCCATCTAGATGTCCATCATCGGTGATCCCCATCATGCAATGACAATGGTGCATGGTCCTTCTTACTCAAACAATATTGTGTGCAATCCCTAGCCCCCCCAGATAGATAGGGCCAAAATATAGGACCATTATGTTATTATATGCATATAGAGCTACAAAATGACTAATGAGTGGACATATTAGAATCCCAAATATGAGCATCTAATTTTTTTCTATGGATTACTATGTTTACATTGATTAGGTTATGATGTTGGCATGGAGAAACCAAAAACTTAGTCTATATAGACCTTGGGATGATTCACTTCGTATTAATTTTTAAGTTAGGCTTCGGTGTCTTGAACCTAATTTAAATTATTATTTTTGAAACTATGTTAATTGCTAAACATTTCCAAGATAACAAGTTATATGGAATAATAAAACTTTCACTTCAAGGTGGTGACCACCTAGAAAATTCATGGAGATCTACTAAAGTGATAAAAATATAAATCCAAAACATATATAACTTGTAAATTACACATAAAACAAGATGTAACATTCCCTCTCATTTTTTAGTGACACATTTGAAATGTTTTTCTATAAATGTAATGAGCTCAGCTTGAGTAAGGGATCTTTTTTTTTTTTTTTAATATACTAGTTATTTTTTGTGTCGCTTAGACTATGCATAAGGAATATTACCTTAGTGTCTCTATCTATTTTTAAATCTATCTATAACACCTTTGAAATATAGATGCAACTGTGTAATTCCTCTAAGTATGTGAACTAATGTATTGTGGATATTATCTCCATCTTCCCTTTGTCTTTATTTAAATTTCCTGAACATTACCTCTTATATAATATATAATATTATGTGTTTGACCCATACGGATATTCACATACATACATGGGCTCGTGCTAGATTAGAGTTTGTCCCATAAGACTCTTCACAAGATAAAGGGATGGGAAATTAATGCATCCATGAGGAATGGAATCCAATGTGGGAGATAACCAAAACAAAGGTGGATGATAACCTTGATAGTGATGGAATATAGAAATTCTACATTGATGGGAGAAATGAATAAATGGAGTTGGTGTTGGAATGGATTTTTATTTTTTGAATGGTAGTAACACTTTACATTGATACCAGTTGCAATCAGTTGTAACTAGTATCAATTGCAATTCAATTACACCAATAATGTTTTTGAATATGAAGTTCTTGCTCTGGGTCTACAGATTTATAATAATGACAAAATGAAAATGCTTTGAATATTTTAAGAAATGGAATTAATAGTTAATTAGGTGTGGTCACAATGTGAGACCAAAAACTCCATGCTAATATCTTACAAGAATATGGGTTTGGATCTCCTAGAGTGATTTGATGTGGTTGACATTTAGGCTATTCCTAGAATAATTGTTTCTTGAATAATATCTTACAAGAATATGGGTAATTAGATTGAGAGGGAGATTAAGCACAAATTATATATAGATAATGCCTTGTCCATCGAGCGGAATTGATGGCAATCCCCATCATATAACATATGAGATGGTCCATCTAGATGTCCATCATCAGTGATCCCCATCATGCAATGACAATGGTGCATGGTCCTTCTTACTCAAACAATCTTGTGTGCAATCCCTAACCCCTCCAGATAGATAGGGCCAAAATATAGGACCATTATGTTATTATATGCATTCATCCATCATGGATTGTCTATAAGAAAGATAACCCAATGACCCATGACTCGTATATAGAGTGAGATAGAGTAAATGACCTCATCATGCCCAAATCTATATATAAGGGGGAAATGGTGCGACCTCTCTCTACCTATATGGCATGGAGTTATTCCATCTATGTTCCATTCATGATAGGTGGGATCCCTATATATTATAGAAAATTATTTAAAAATAAAATGGTATTGTGAAATTTTTTTAATCTAATTTTTTTTCTTATTTCAAATTACATAAAATTATTTCTCATTTCATTTATAATTTATTATTATTTGTCAAAAATAATTAAATTTAGAATTGTTTAGAAATAAAAGTTATAATAAAAGTTGACCTCAACAACTCTAATTTTTAATCATATGCCAAGGATTTATGAATTAACATATATTTAAAGTTATTAAAATTCTTCTATATCAATATTAGAAGTATAATAAAGTGTATCTTAAATACCTTTATTTGAAAAAGTATTAAGAGATATCAATTTTAATATTTTTATTTTAAAAATTTTATGTATCATAATTATTAATAATTAAATTATCTTCTTCGTAAATTTTATATTAATGAGATAAATTACATCAATCTAAATCAATTTAACTATATGGATGTGTCAAATTTGTAAAAATATTTTTACTATTGGAATATTTTAATATTAATTAAATAATAGTGAAGGTTAAAAAGTAAGGTGATCGATAGGTATGCACAGTCGAAACTCTATCTCGATAGAAATATCAGCTCAACAACAACCAATGCTTAAGACTCCCTTGCTAGTTGGGGAAAACCGATCAAGTGAAAAAATAAGAACCACACTAAGATCAATTCTAGTAATACACTTGGCATGTGATTGAGTGCTTCCCAGTTCGAATTCAACAGTTTGAAACCTACACCTTTGGGGGTCTCACTCACTCTCGTTGGACTTTATCAAGATGACAATGGGTTATGGTGGATGTGACCCTAAATTAGAAACCCAAACATGATGAGATCTAAGCAAGATGAAGAATGAAGATGGCTGTTGGTTATTGGAGTAGAAATCTAGACCTAGGTAGAGATAATGATGGATTGTAATCGATTCTCGTTGTAATAAAAAAATTAAGATCACAATTACAATTAAACACATGTACATTATATAGCTCATCACCGCACTCCCTTTGCCATTATAAAATGCATCTCAATGTAATTATTTTAGATTTTTCACATACCACAATTATTAATAACTTCCCTATTTTCTTTGTAAAAATTTCACTAATTAGTGATAAACCCTGCAATTTAACTAACACAATGTTATAAGCTTATAAAAAATATGATAAAAATAAGAGGCTCTAAACTCCACTATATAACTAAGATATTTTAATATGAATACACTTAAAAACATTAAAATATACCAACACACCTCTTACTAACTACCATTGTAAAATACCTCTCAACATAAAAATATTTATAACTAATTTTACTTTATTGATATTATTCTATTATATAATGTTTGAGTTTCTTACCTTTTACTTTCAACTATGAATGGGTTGAATATAGTTAGGATTACACAAAACCAACCAATTGAATCAACCCACCAATCTTTTTGATATTTTTTATTAAATTTATTAGTTTTATAAAAAATAAAAATAGATTTTAGAAATATATTATTATTAATATTTTGAATTTTTTATTATTACAATTATTTTTAAAATTCTTCTTATAATTATATTTTAAAATATTTTTAATATTTAAATAAAAATAGAATTTAATATATAATTATTATCATAAAATTTTAATTATTAAAATAAGAAATAAATAAATACTAGTAGACATATACTAGATAAATTTAAGTAAAATACGTTTAGAGATATAAGAATGATATATCTCACCATATTATACATAAATTTAATTAAGATATGAATGTTAGTTTATATATTTTCATATAAATATTTTAAAATTTTGATTTTGTTAATGTATTTTATATATGTTATTAAATTTTTAATTATATATCAATATTTTAGATTTTTATTACATCGAAGGTGTTATATTGGCAAGGCCATTGCATATGTTTATCCTGATATTTTTTTATGCCTACTCTGTAGATAAAACACTACCACGTGTACACCCAACCATATACTTATTTTGCTAAAGTCTTTTTTATTGTTCCATGTGTAGGGTGTAGTACCCACAATCATCGGAACCACCACCTTCCTTGTATAAAATGTCAATCTGACAATTATAAGTAGAAAATAAAGTAAGAAACCATTAATCTCTTGTACGTATTATGTACAGATTATGGGTCAAAGTGAATGTATGTTACTCCATGTTTGATGAAAAGCAAAAAAATGGCTTCTCCAATGCATTCTATTGTGCTTGTGATTATTACAACCTTTCCTTCTAGTTTGCATTTATAAAAAAAAATTGTTATTACCTATTGATGGATCACAACAAGGTTAGAAGTGTTTCAAAAGGCTTCTCCAAACAATTATTGGCTCAAAAGAGTAGCACTACTAACTCTAACCTTCCTATCTTGGACAAATCTATCATGGATTCAACCCATGTGGGAAGGTCATCAACAGAGGGCATAAGTAGCTCCACTAACTTATTTCCTATGTGTAATATTTTTTGCTTAATTTGTGTAGCATTAAGTGAAGTGGACACAAACTAAATTTTGAGGCCATAACTATGAAGGGTCTTCGACAACTTCTCTTATGACAAGAAACTTCTTCTTCTCATCATATAGCCTATATGCCATGGAGGATTCAAAATATCCCAAGTAAATGCATTTGCAACTCATGTGGTCCAACTTATTCCTCTTCTCTTTTAGAATCAATGCAATACAAGTGAATCCAAAAAATTGAAGATGTCATATTAAATGAAGATGACCACACCACATCTCATATGGAGTCTTGAATTGAGGGGTTGTTGATGGTGATTTGTTACAGAGGCATACTATTATTTTAACGACTTTGACCCAAAAGTTTAGATTACCCCTTTGAATTATAACATAGCACGAACAATTAGATTCATCCTACTTATGCTTGATTGGCTTCAAAAAATAATTGTTCTAGGAATAGCTTGAATGTTAACCACATCAAATCACTCTACGAGATCCAAACCCATATTATTATAAGATATTAGCATGGAGTTTTTGGTCTCACATTGTGACCACACCTAATTAACTGTTAATTCCATGTCTTCAAATGTTCAAAGCATTTTGATTTTGTTATTATTAGATATCTGTAAACCTAGGGCAAGAACTTTATATTCAAAAACATTATTAGTACAACTAAATTGCAAATTATATTAGTTATAACTAATTCCAGCTGATATCAATGTGGAATGATACTACCATTTGAAAATTTAAAAATCCACTCCAACACCAACTCCATTTTTTCATTTTCCCCATCTACGAAAATTTTTGATATTCCATCACTATCAAGGTTATTATCCACATTTGTTTTGATTACCTCTCACATTGGATTCCATTCCTCATGGACGCATTAATTTCTCATCCCTTTATCTTGTGAATAGTCATATGGGCCAAACACTAATTGAGCATGAGCCCTTGTATGTATGTGAATATTTGTATGGGTAAAACACACAATATTATTTTTTCTACAGGAAGTAAGGTTCAAGACATTTAAATAAATATAAATGGGAGATGGAGATAATATCCAAAATACATTAGTTCACATACTTAGAGGAATTACACAATTGCATCTATATTTTAAAGGTGTTATAGATAAATTCAAAAATAGATAGAGCCGCTAAGGTACTCCCAGTTATGCATAGTCTAAGAGACACAAAAAATAATTACTAAATTAAAAAAAAAATGGATCCCTTGTTCAAACTGAGCTCATTACATTTATAAAAAAACATTTCAATGTGTCCTTAAAAAATAAGCGATAATGTTGCATCTTGATTTATGTGTAATTTACAGGTTGTATATGTTTTGTATTGATATTTTTCCCACTTTAGTAGATCTCCATGAATTTTATAGGTGGCCACCACCTTGAAGTAAAAATTTTATTCTTCCATATAACTTGTTATCTTGGAAATATTTAGAAATTAACATAGTTTCAAAAAGCATAATTTAAATTAGGTTCAAGACACCAAAGCTTAAATTAAAAATTAATACAAAGTGGAAGTATCCCAAGATCTATCTAGACTATGTTATTGGTTTATCCATGCCAAACTCATAACCTAATCAATGTAAACACAATAATCCATAAAAAAAAAAAATTAGATGCTCATATTTGGGAATCTAATATGTTCACCATTAGTCCTTTTGTAGCTCTATATTGATGTTTGAAACCCTTAATTAGCTCCTCTCTAGAATGATATGAAGAGACACCATACAAACCCTAAAAGCATTTAATGTTAGCAATAAAATTTGCTACGTTATCCTTGATTTGTTTTATATTGCACAGGTAGACTCCTGTCATTTTGGTCCTTTAGAAAGTGTAATCTTGCTTATAAATTTTATGATTAAGGTAAGGGAAGATGGGGTAGAAGACAATTAATTTAAGACCTCAACATTATCATAATTGCTTAGATAAGTATTGTTAACAATTTAAATAACTTGCAATATCATAATTACAAAATTTATAGCTCCTTTACCTTCTCAATGTCAAAGTCAATTTTATAGATTCTATTTAGATTAAGTCACTCTTTGAAATCCTTAACCACTATGTAATTTTTAAAAATTATTTTGCCATTAATTTCACAAATATTTCAAGTTGTATACACCTTTTTAATCTAACATTATGCTCTCCACCGTATTATATTTCAGATTGTAAAAATTGACATGTCTAATGTACTTATAAGTTTCTATTCAAACTCTTCTTTAGTTTAGGAATCCCCATCCTATCCACTCATGGTAGTGCTATACATTTTCTATTCAAATTTAATTAATAATCTAGTTAGGTACTTTCATTTTAAATACTAAACACAGAAATATTTTAGTGAATAATATGAACAAACTCTCTAATCACCACATGTCGACTTTATTTAATCTTATCCTTTAACCTTTTCCTTCATCTACTCCTTGATATAGAAAAGCTAAAAGATAAAACTAATATACACCATACAAAATTGTAGTTGCCATCATCCATGAATGTATAGATATTACAAATTCTAAATACCAAATAAATATTAAGATTAAAAGTCTTAACTCATGAATTGAATTTTCACACATGTTTTTTAAAGTCATATTCATTATTGAAATAAGAATCATCTAATTTATCTTTAAAAAAAAATCCAAATATATATATATATATATATATATATATATATATATATATATAAATTTCTTGTTTTCTTAAAATTCTAAATGTATACATAATTTGTTTTTCAACTATGACGTAAAATAGTTCAAAAATATAATTCTTGCATACACCAATAAAGTACAATTATTAAAAGAAGGGACCATAAACAAACTTATAATTTTCATGTAATTGTCAGCAAAGGGAAAAGTCAAGATATCATCTTCATTTTGTACTAACTTTGATGGTGGTTTTGGAACTCGTGTTTGGGCCCTGATTTTTATTCATGAATGAATTTTATGCTTTTTTAAATCATTATGTGATTATAGATCTCCCTTTTCATTAATCACTTCAATTATTTTAGAACTAGAAATAATTGTTGGAACTTGTTTCTATCTATTGGGTAAAATGTTTTTTTGATGACGCTCTACTTTTAGGTAGATGATATGGAAAAAACATGGCTTTGTCCATTTTAAATATTTGAGTTTCACTGCCGTCGTTATGACCATCAACTATCATTTTATTTCACACCTTTAGAGGGATGCTAGGCTATGGACCCTGCCTAATATGAGAATGGAAAGTGGCTAGGAAGTCAGGACTTTATAAATGTTACCAGGTGTTATGTGGCCTTGGTTCCATGGAAAGTGATTTATAATTTATGAGGTCCACCATTGGAAATACAAAAATGGTGCATAATCTTTTCAAACTTGTCCTTATTTTCATAACAATGATGTATTACTAGTTACAGTTCACTCAAACTATTACTTCAGAGTAGTAGTTGTAGTATACATTAGGGGTTGTTTTCCTTAAGATTTTTTCTTGAGCTTTGAGGCTATGCAAATATAGTTATAGTGTTTGAATATGCATGCTTTGACTCCCAAAACAAGTGAGCAAAATTAGGAGGGAGGAAAGTCTATTGAGATACATCCATTGGTATTGTGAACAATATACATGAAATGGGACAAAAAAAAGGAAAAACACTATACTTACATACATAAATACATACATACATTATAGTGGAAAGTAGTACCATCTTCTAGGAATAATTGATGGGATACATCCCATTAATTAGGATGTATAAACAACTCAAAATAATTGTCTACTATGTAGTTGATTATATTATAAGCCTACTCTAAATGGTGTCAAATTTTCAATTTTTTCCAAGCTCGGCTCAGTCATCATCCCATTTCAAAAATAAATACCCTTCAGTGAAATATACTGAATTGGATCTTTGAATGAATTATATTTTTACAAGTTGTTGGTGCTCATGAAAATAGTCCCTAGTGGTTTCTCGTTCCTCTTCCAATATTATGAGTTTAGCAATCCTAATTGTCTGAGCATCATGGTGCTCTAACTCAAGTCAATGAGAAAATTGTAGAGCTATCATTTCCAAAGATAATGGTCATTTAACATCATTTCCATAAACTAATATGCAGGGAGATCTACCCAAGGCTTTTTTTGGAGAAATCAGGTCAAACCAAAGGATGCCATGTAGTTTGGTGTGTCATTGTCTAGGATTCTCTTCCATAGTCTTTCACCTGATTTTAATCACTTTCTTGTCTAGTGACTAGAGAGACCATTGCCCTAGGAAAAATAGCTAGAGTAAGATTTATCATAGTTGCTAATTTTATGATCATAATATGTGATATTGGCACCAAAAACATCCCTTGATTTTTTTAATAATAGTCTGAGGCATTCTGAATCTAGTTATGATGTTATCCAGTAAATTAATAATCACTCCCTTTGTATCTTATTTCAAAGCAACTACTTCAATACATCCAGTGAAATAGTTAGTAGCTATAGGAATGAATTTAATGCCAACACTCAAAAGGGGATTCATTAAACCATTTAAGTCTTATCCCCATTGAATGAAAGACTCATCTTCTACATATAGGCTAAAGGGGAAATAAACATTACTTTTCTTGACCATGTGGAATTGGCATTTCTTACATCACTTCACCCATATGAAAGATTTTGAAAATATCAGAGGCTAGTAATAGGTCACCCTCATTATCTTTAACATAGTGGTTTGTGTAGTGTAATGACCACCTAAAATTCCTTGATGGAGTTATCTTTGTAGGTCATCTACCTCCATTTATACCTATTATCTTTGTCAAGAAGATGGATCCATCCCTTAATTTGTGCATGGATTACTATCACCTGAACAATGTAACAGTGAAGATGATATCTTGACTTTTGGGTTTGCTGATAATTGTTTTATGGTCCCTTCTTTTAATAATTGTATTTCATTTGTCTATTTCATTTGTCTATGTAAGGGCCATAGTGTTAAATTATTTTACGTCTTTATTTAAATGTCTTGAACATTACTTTTTGTAGAAAATATAATATTGTGTGTTTGACTTATACGAATCTTCACATATATATATGGGCTCATACTCGATTAGAATTGGTCCATGTGACTCTTCTTAAGATAAAGGGATGGAAAATTAATACATCCATGAGGAATTGAATCTAATGTGGGAGGTAACCAAAAAAAAAGTGGATAATAACCTTGACAGTGATGGAATATGAAAATTTGATGTTGATGGGGCAAATGAAAAAATGGAGTTGATGTTGGAATGCATTTATACTTTTTGAATGGCAGTAACACTCTACATTGATTACAACTGATAGCAGTTGTAATCTAGTGCACCAAAAATGTTTTTGAATATGAAGTTCTTGCCCTAGGTTTACATATTTCTAATAATAACAAAATGAAAATGCTTTGAATATTTGAAGACACTCAATTAATAGTTAATTAGGTGTGGTCACAATGTGAGACCAAAATCTCCATGTTAATATCTTACTAGAATATGGGTTTGGATCTCCTAGAGTGATTTGATGTAGTTGACCTTTGGGCTATTCTTAGAACAATTAATTTTTGAAACAAATCGACCAGAAGTAGAAGGATCCCAATTCTACCCTAATCCCCCGCCATCCCTCCAAATACCTTATTAAGAACGAAATATATATAAACTCCTCATCCTAGCTTTAGTGCTAAAAAATGATAAACACTAGAAAGTTATTAATAATGACCAATAGATCACTAGAATTATACAATTGGAAACTAATTTATTTGAGTAAATGAAGTCAAACATCTAGGATGCATATGAAGAATGTATCTTCAATTAAAGAGTAATAAGTTATCAAAGGATTTGATCACACTCTAAAGCATATTTACCCTAGATGATCAATTGAGAGGAGGAAAAGGGAACATGATGTTTATTCCCAAAGATTACAAGGATGTTCATTACTTCAAAGGAAATATCATTAAATTAGGAAAGGTTTTCACTCATGAGAATGGAAAAACATTCTTACAAATCTACATTAAGTTTGAATACATCATCACTTGGAATTGTGATGATTTGAAATGTGACAAATAATATGCCATCCAACACACAATAGTGTTATTCCTTAGAGAAAATAATGTTAGACAAAAGTAGAGACCAATCAAACCTAAGATTGAACCACTCACGAGGAAGGTGTTGTCAAAATTGGTCAAGAGTAATATCATCTACCCTATCAAACACTCAAAATGGGTGGCTAACCTAGTCTCACTAAGGAATAAAAATCGTGATATTCAGCTTTGTATAGATTTCAAAAACCATAATATAGCTTCCCAACAATATCATTATCTCATGCTATCTATGAAGCATATTTTATAAACGCTAGTAAGTTCAGAAAGATTCTCCTTAATGGATTCTCTGGCTACAACCAAGTTTGGGTAAGATATGGGCACCCACACAAAACAACATTACCACTAAATGGGGTACATATTCCTACCAAAATATTACTTTTGGATTATCCAATGTATAATAAACTAAAAAGTAATGAACATTAATTTTAATGGGCTTATTGATAAGATGATCTTAGTATACCTAGATGACAACATTTTTTTCAAAAGATAAGTGGAAGATTTTGAACACCTAGAAAATATTTTTGAAAGATGTAAGGATTTTTGTATCTCTCTCAATCCCAAAATAATATTTTTATTGTACACAAAATAAACTCCTAGGGCACGTTGTTTCAAAAAAGTTTCCATCTATTGATCCATAAAGAGTCTTTACCATCCTAAAACTATCTCTTCCTTCATGTAAAAATGTTTGCAGTGTTCTATAAGAGAGATTAATTTCATAAGGAAATTTATGGTTGAGTTCACTAGACTACTAAGGCCAATCATACTTATGTTAAAAAAAAATAACAAGTTTTCAGATGGACTGCAAAAGCTAGTGAAACATTTGAATAGATTAAACGAGTCATCATCAAAGCTCCAGTTTTGGTAAATCCTAACCATGACAAGGAATTCATTTTTTATGAAGTCAAAGGGGAATACAGCCTAGCCATAGTATTCACTTAGGAATATGACAAGGGTGTTAAGCATCATATCACTTTCATGAGTCTAACTCTTAAGGATTGAGCTCAGATATACTCTTATTGAAAACTAATAATTTGTAATAATGATATATTTGAAACCATTTAGGCACATGCTCGTAAAAAAATGCATTCTTACATTTATCATTATCCTGAGAGTGAGAGGTTATGTCCTTAGAGGAGAAATTATAAAAAATAGGCCAGTTTGGATCATTAGGATCATGGAACATGATATTAAAATTAAACCCACCAAGTTTGTGATAGGCCAATCCCTATGGCAATACATTGCTGATGATATAGCTGATATGTTATCCTTGGTCTATGTTCAGGAGAAAACATTAAGAAAAATAAGGATATGATTAAATATAGAGTATCTAATGGTATATGGACACTAGAAGATGCCTTGATGACCTACATTCTACACAAAGAATATGATTTAGGATTCATATTGCATCCTATATGATTATCAATGGCATATTATTCAAAATAAAACATGATGAATTCTTGGTGCAATGTATTGAACCAATGAAGATAGAGGACCTACTAAGATAATTCCATCAAGGAATTTTGGGTGGCCATTACTCTGCACAGACCAATGTGATGTGACCTATTATTATCCTATGATAGTTTCAAATGCTTTCATATGGGTGAAAAAATGAAAGAAATGTCAATTCCATGTGGGCAGGAAAAGTAATGTTTATTTCCCCTTAAACCTCTATGTATAAGACGAACCTTTCATTCAGTGGGGATAAGACTTAAATGGTTTAATGCATCCCCTTTTGAGTGTTGGCCATAAATTCATTCTTATAGCTACTAACTATTTCACTGGATGGATTAAAGTAGTTATTTTGAAAGAAGCTACAAAGGGAGTGATTATCAATTTCCTAGATAACATCATAATTAGATTCAGAAAGCCTCAAACTTTTTTTAAAATAAAATCAAGGGATGTTTTGGCATCCTTTGGTTTGACCCAATTATTCCAAAAAAAGAACTGGGTAAATCTCCCTACATATTAGTTTATGGGAATGAGGCTAAACTACAGCTATATTTGGAAATTATATCTTTATAATTTTCTCACTAACTTGAGCTAGAACACCATGATAGGTCTACTAAACTTATAATCTTGGAATAGAAACAAGAAGCCACTAGGGACTATTTCATTAGCACCAAAAATTGGTAAAAAAGATAATTCAATCAAAGATCCACTTCACAAGAGTTCACCAAAGGGGATTTAGTTTTGAAATGGAATGATGATTGAGGTAAGCTTGGAAAAAATTCCAAATTTGACACCCTTCAGAGCATGCTTATAATATAATCAATTACGTAGTAGACAATACTTTGATTTTTTTATACATCTTAGTTAAAGGGATTTATCACATAAATTATTCCTAAAAGATGATATTACCTTCCACAATAATTTATGTATGTATGTATAATGTTTTTCCTTTGTTTTACCCCATTCTATGTATATTGTTCACTATACCAATGGGTGTATCTAAATATACATTGCTCCCTCCTATTTTTTCTCACTTGTTTTGGGAACTAAAACACACGAATGTTAGACACTATAACTATATTTGCATAACCTCAAAGCTTGAGAAAAAATCTTAAGAAAAATAACCCCTAAGGTATACTAAAAATTAGAATCTAAAGTAATAGTTTGAGTGAACTCTAACTAATAATGCATCATTTTTATGATAACAATGATGAGTTTGAAAATCTTTTGCACCATTTTTTTATTTCCAATGGTGGACCTCATAAATTCTAAAGCACTTTTCATGGAGCCAAGGTCATGTAACACCTTGCAACATTTATAAAGTCCTGACTTCCTAGTCACTTTCCATGCCCCCTCCAAAAGTGTGAAATAAAATGATAGTTGATGGTCACAAGGGTGGTAGTGAAACCCAATTATTTAAAAGGGACAAAGGCATGTTTTTTACATATCATCTACCTGAAACTAGATCATCGTTGAGAAACATTTTCCCCAATAGATAGAAATAAGTTCTAACATGTATCTCTAGTTCTAAAGCATAATAGAGCTCAAACCAGTACTCAAGGTTGGATAAGTGAAGTGATTAATGAAAAGGGTAATCTAGAATTATGAAATGATTTAAAAAACCATAAAATTCATTTATGAATAAAAACTAGGGCACAAACACAAATTCCAAAACCACCATCAAATTTAGTCTAATCTCTAAGAATCATCACATGAAATTCCCATTTTACATTTTGCCTGGCTTATTTAATAGGTTTTAGTCATGGATGCTTACTAAGTGAGATCAAATGTATAAATTACACCTCTAAACCCTAATCCTCCATTAAGTATAGGTGCAATTTATACTCAAGATGAAAAGCTAATCTTTGATGCGGTTGATAATATTTTCAATACAAATTGGGGTAGGGGTTTTACTAAAACTATCAAGGGATGCCTTGTTATTTCATTTTATAAATCAACCCTACAACACTTTTGGCCACTAAACCTAGGCATGTAGCCTAGAATAGATAATGTTCTTTAATTCTCACCATTTTTATGATCTAGTGGTCTCCATCATAAATAATTATGATGAAGTGTCTAGGCATATCAAAACAACAATAGGAACAACTATAACTAAAATTTTTACTAAGTCTATAAGACAAATGTTGTTAATCACTCCTATATATATATATATATATATATATGTATATATATATATATATGTATATATATATATATATATGTATATATATATATATATGTATATGTATATATATATATATATGTATGTATATATATATATATATGTATATATATATATATATGTATATGTATATATATATATATATATGTATATATATGTATATGTATATATATATATATATGTATATATATATATATATATATATATATATATATATATGTATATATATATATATGTATATATATATATATATATGTATATATATATATATATGTATATATATATATATATATGTATATATATATATATAACCATTAAAGAGTATCCATTGGGATACCCATCATAATTATTGGTCGCTTTGAAGTCAATGATGAAGTTCCATATAAAGGAGATGCTGACCATTCCCATCAGGCTCATCAATTTTAAGAATGACAACTATGATCTCTTGAGTATGGTTGCAGAAGTGTTTTGGATGATCCATACTACATGGTGTTCTACATGCTCATAACTACTTCCAATTTACTTATAAAATTCTCATGTGGTTAGATGGCAATATGCATCTCTAGTTATCCCAGTTATTCACAAAGATTATTTGTGTATCCATCATATCTTGTATGCCTTTTCCTCCTTTTAAATATAAATAATTATTACCAATTGGAGCTAGTCCCTCTTAACCCAAATGAATAATTTAAATTAGTAGAAGATTGGGCTTATAATTTTTTTTCTTATATGCCTTATTATGCCCTTGTCTTCCTCTTATTTGCAGATTGTGGCCTTAATACAAGGCAGTGGATTGTATAGGTTACCATTAAGTGTAGATCAGATATTGGTTAATGATTATTTAGGGAAAACTAGTATTTTTCCTTCAACTTTACAATGATTTGATTTCATATATGTCCTTCAAACTTTTAAGCTTCCCAAATATGCATCTACAAGAGTATTTGCATTGGAATACCTATGCAAGATGGACTACATTGAATAAGTTTATTGATCTGAAGGATGAAAACTACTTATTTTAAAATTCCTTAGAGCATCCATGATATCATTATCTAAAAAACTCAAGCATCCTAAATTGATCACTAAGGAAAAAATATGGGCATATGATCTAGATGGCTTATATGCTGCATGGATATGGCATTTTAACTACCAAAAAGTATATCTCATGAGTTACATCCTGAATTTGAGGAATGAAAGAATCCTATCAATTCAAACCCTAATTACCCCTCTATCCTAATGGCTATAAATTTATAAAAAGTCTTGAAGGCCAAAGCTACCAAATTGAAGACATGGGAATTTTTTAATGAAAATAAGGTACATTTTTACACCCTAAGATAGACATAAATACCAAGAAAAAATTATAAATCATGTGTTAGATATTCAAATTCACATCAAAGGTATTTGTTCATCATCACTATTTTGAATTCATAAGATGCCAACACTTTGTTCAAGTAATTTTGCTACCAATAGATGAATAATGGGAACCGATAAAATAATCCTTGGCATAAATCTACTATTCCCCACCATTAACATTATTTTGGGATTTTGAAAGGGTTTGATCCTTACTGAAGAACACCACCCAAAAGGATTGAAACTAAATATCACCCTTGTTAATAACGATCATTAGAAATCCCCATTAGGACATGCTCATGTTGTAGTCTACAAGTTGCATTGAGAATCATGAGATAAGAAAATAATCATGCTTAGGAATTGGATGGCTAATTCAATTGTAACACATAATTATTCTATTTTATCTATCTTATGGGATGTAATTGAGACTCAAACATCTCACTCACTAGCATATTTCTAGATAAAATCATGAATAATTCAAAAACTCACAAATTATTATCCCTAGTTTAGGTACAATAATTGTTTAAGTAAATGATAAATTAGTTTGCAAGAGAGACATGCAAAAAACATAAAATTTGGAAATAAAATGTAAATAATTATTATATTAACTCAAAATTGACTTAGAGAGATTATCTTTTTACATGTGTCAGATATTTATAATCTCAATGTGACTCTTTTGCTTCTCAACTCTTCATTTCCTTCTTGGTTCGAGGAGACAATTCAATCTTTCATTTGTATTTTTAACTTACATGAGTGATTATAAAATAGAAAATATACCTTTTTCACGTGTATAATCTATA
>JARHVA010006187.1:480000-607500 GCA_037957365.1 Torreya grandis | reverse complement strand
TCATCACCTTTTCCATCTTATCCTACAACATCAACCAAGATGTTACCATTTTTCATCTTATCCTATGGTATTTGTTTGGACCATACTATCATTTATATTGTATCAATCAGGGAGATAAAGTCCTATGTTATTGGCCAAATTGATACCATTTTGTGTTAGTTGACTCCATTCAAACTACATTAAGTTGGTCAATGTTGTTGGCTTAAATTTCAAGATGGATTAGGTATAACTTGACATTTAGGTCAACTTATAATTTAAGTTATATATATATATATATATATATATATATATATATATATATATATCCTATTTTGTCACCTTTTCCATCTTATCCTACAGCATTATCCAAGATGATACCATTTTTCATCTTATCCTACAGTATTGGTTTAACCAATACAGTCATTTATATTATATCAGCTAGGCAAATAAAGTCCCATCTTATTGGCCAGCTCGATACCATTTTGTGTTATCCTACTCCTTTCAAACTACATCGAGTTGGTCGATGTCTAAATTTCAAGATGTATTAGGATCATTTACCACTATAAATATAAGTCATATTTTCATTCCAATAGATCATATACACTCATTCCACTCTACTTTTGCTTTCAATTCTACCCTAATCCACATTTGGATGAGTTATTGCTTAGAGTCTTGTCTTGAGTGAAGCTTATCTTGTGGAGTCTTGGAGATTCATTAATAGGAGTCCTTTTAACCTAGATCTTGATTCAACCTTTATATTCTTCACAACCATAACAATCTCTTTCAAAACAACATTGGCCAAGAGGGAGATTGAGGTTCGATGGGTTCTTCATCAAGGTAAGTATATTCTAACCCTATCTCTTTCATTTAATAGATAGAAGTTGCTAATTGATTAGTAAGTGAATGTGTGTCTATCATTGTTAAATATTATATACAGCTAAACTTAGTGTGTCTATATTATTACTTGAACTTTCCATCTATTCATCTTAGGAAACTACTATTGTCAAAGGAAACTACTATTGTCATGGGATCACAATTGACTTGTTGTCTAGTAGATCACAATCCAAGAGAGCATCCAATAGGTACATGCCAAAGTTAGGAGTAAGTATTGAATATGAAACAAGTGCAATAGCTATGGGTTCCACATGATCAAATTGTTATTGCAAGAGTGCAACATTGAATTAAAAAGTGTGAATGAGTAACTTGTGTGCTATATGTGTTGTGAGGAGGATCATATTATGTGCTTTGAGGGCCCTTTTTATATTTAAAAACTTAAAATATCTTCCTAAAGTGAATAAAACTAAAATAAGATCATTTCACTCTTGGCTTGTAAGTTATTATTCATTTACATTATGGCATGATTCCATTGTAAGCAAAAAACAATGACAAGGTAGTAAGAAATGGACCTTGAAGGAGACTTGGAAAAAACCACAAGGGTGCTAAAATATGAATGCCCAAACTCAATGACAATGTGTAAACCACAAGTGTGTAAAAAATAGGTACATGAGACAAAAAAGTGTTTACAACCAAAAAATGAGTGTTTGAAACTTTAAAATAAGTGCAATGAAAAAATAATTCCCCCCAAATACATATAACAATGCATTTTACACAAAATTTCACCCTGTTATAAACTGAGTTAAAAATGGGAAATAGAAAAAAAAAGTTAATGTTAAATATGACTCAAATTTAATGGCAAATTTTTTTTATATGTGAAAAAACACATACTTTTTTAAAAAGTCACCTCAAAAGGTGTCGTAAGTGCAGAGAAAAGTTCTTGGAAAGTTGTGCAATGTTTGACCACAAATGAGGCGTCTGGAAATATGAAAAGCTAGTTTTTCATATTGAGTATAAAATAACTAAATATAATTCATGGAATAGGTCTAAATTAGATTAATAATTCAATAATAATCACATCCTAAATACCAATGATGCTCAATAAATGAACAAAAATTCACTCGTGTCTAAAAAAATCACAATGGAGAGGAGTCCGGTGAAAGGCAAACATGTAAAAACAAAGTCCTAAAATGCCAAGTTGTCATGTTAATGTGGAATAAGGCAAAATTTTGAGAAAACAATAATTTTTTGGGTGGTCTAACCAACTATCAAATAGAACCCCACCCATCAGCCTCTTTGTGGCCAAAAATGTTGTTTTACAAAACAATAGTGAAAAAAAGGGTTTTCAATGTTTTATTTTGTAAAAAGAAACCCTTAGAGGGGTCAAACTTGTAACTTCCCCAACACACATCAATGTCTTAAAAAAATTACATAGAAAAATAATCTATTAATAATTTCAAGCATAAGAATGGAAAAATATAGTTTTGTGAAAAAATAGGTTGGGAAGTCTCTAATGGTGGCATAAGGTTAGTGGTTGAGTTGTTCAAGTTTGAAAAAAATGCACATATCTAGCATTCCAAGTTATAATCATTTAAATTCCAAATCCAAATGTAATACAAAAAAATGACAATTGAAATTCCAAGCCAATTCTAATATTTTTGATTTTGTTTTCAAAAGAATAGTGGTGGGCAGCTTAGAGGTTGAAGTGCCTTAGGGATATCGAAGGCTAAGGTACATAGATCCGAAGTGAATTTTGTTGTTGCAAAGATAAATTTTACAAGGTGAGGTGGTGTTGGGGAAGACTAAGAGGATGATGTATAGGTTTGGGGTGGTGGGAGAGCTTATGAGGTTGAGGAGTAGAGCAAGTAGGGAAGAAAATGGGTTCAGGGAAGGACAAAGGTTTTACATGGTCTGGAGGCGAGTTGGAATGGGTAGAGATAACGTGGTAGGGAGGAGGGAAGTGAGGTAGGTAAAGGTGGAAAACATTCTGGAAGGGATGTAAGGGAAGAATTCATGTGGGGAAGGATAAGTGATAAAAGGTTGGGGATAGGGAGTGGGGGAACATCAAGGCATGAACAATGGGTTGAGCCCATCAAGCCCAACCCCCCACCCCATAACAATCCCTAATGTTCCCCCACTCTCCATTATAACAAAACTTAAAAATAAAACAAAAGTAATAATTTTAAGTTCTAAATATAAAAACACAAATTAGAATTAAATAAAACAAATTGATTATTATTATATATTTTTAATATATAAAACACAAACCAAAAAAATTACCCCACACTTTTTTTTAATGTTTACTAGTAAAAATAAATAAACACCTTTAAAAAAAATTAAACCCTTTTAGTTATGGATGGTCCAAATTGATCGTAATACTTCCAAAAATAAGGAGCACCACAAGACATTATTTCTATAAATGAGAGTCTTCCCCTATAAATCAGTCACTTTGAATGCATCAGTATGGTTAGATCTAGATGAAAATGTACAAAATCTCAATAAAATTATTAGCAACTCATAGACATGTTGTGCAAAACATAGAAATAGGGGTCTAGTTTTTAAAAAATAAAAGGGTATATTAGTTTTATCAATTATTATGAACATGGTGGATAGGTGTGATTGGATCCAAACAATAGAAAAATAAATTATACTCTATATTATAAAAATGCCTCAAGGAATCATTCAAGAGAACACTCATAATAGTCAACATAAGGTTTTTTACCTTCTAGATGCAATGAAAAATGAAAAAGTGCAATTCCCTAAAAAAAATTACTTAAAAATGTGAAGCTAGCATATGATTCCTACTATGACACCATATGATAGTTTATGACTTGCCAGGATCAAGTAGGATATAAGTATACATATCTTATATCATTAAAACAAAATATAGAGACAATGATTTAGGTATAAAATTATACCACTTTTATTATTTTAACTCATCACTAAGGCAAGGATTGAACAATAAAATAGACCTCACAATCTAACCATACCAATGTTATCAAGGCAATGGCAATGCAATATTAGGTATGTCAAGGTAATATGAGAGTGATGGAGAGCCTTACTTTTATAGAGTAGGAAAGGCTTCATAAATATAGGTGGGTGCATTAATGTATGTGGTTTCATAAATTCAAGTGGTTGCGCATGGTTTCCTAAAGTATACTTTGGTGTTCATCTTGAAATTTAGAGAAATTTTCAATGTGAGTATGCAACTTAGAATTTTACACAATTTGCAAAGTTCAAATAGGATTTATTTTCTAAATAAAAAAACAAGAGATCTTAGGAATGTTAAATACTTCATAAAAATGATTTATGTGTAATTGACAATTTACACCAACATAATAAACTATAGCCTTCAATGTGTTTCTCAAGTGTAAGTTATGCAATGTCTAGGGTGACATGCTTTGAAACTAATGCAATAATAAATTTTTTGTTAGAATTAATGGTGCTGACTATGCCTAGTGTAGTTGTGACATTGGTATAAATAAGTTTGTTCATTTGGTATCTAGGGATACAATATCCATCCACCAGGATCTTGTAATGTCATACCACATTTTAAACTTTGATCTTGAGAGTTTTTCCTACTTGATGTTGAGCCAACAATAGTTATATTAGTTTACACATATGCCTCAACTATGTCAACTTATTTTTTATAGAGCCTTGCTCCCACTGTGACATGTCTCCCAAGGTTTGGCTTGAATCCACATATGTTTGGCACGTGGGTGTTTGCATAACCTGATGTTGAATTTGCTCCTCATCTTCTTTCTTATTATTCACTTATTATTCTCTTGTATTTTTCTCTTCTTCATCTTTCTTCTTTTTCTCTACTTCATCCTTGACCCTCACAGCTTATTTTCTCATATATTTATCTTAGATTACCTTAGTTTTTTTATTTATTCATCCTCGAACTTTTATTAGGCTACCTCTTTCTTGCACGGGTCTTATATCCCCTATTCTAGTGTCCTTTTTCACTTAATTTATTTCCTACATCTACTATTTAGCCATCTCCTTTTTATCTTTGGTAGAATTCTCCTCTAAATACTTATCCAACTCATTATATACATATGCATTTTTCATGACTAGTTTTTTTCTATTTTGGTCTCTAGACAAGGTTGGTCTAGATGTGTTAGAAGTAGGTTTCTCTAGTTATGCTTAGGGTGTCATCTAGGAATGTATCAATGCTTAGTAATTTAGCTTACTATGCTAGGACAACTTGTAAAATGAAGGATATGCTAGGAGGTGTCCACCACAATCTTATAGGGGAGTGGGGTGATAATGGTATGCTCTCATTTGGGGTGGATAGAGGTGTGTAGTGTGGGGTTTTTGGTGGGGTCAATTATATTGAGGCTACTTATTAATGTATACACATGTTGAACTTGAGTCATGTATTTGGTGGGGTGAGGTGTTAAATCTTTCACTCCTTGATTTTGAAGAAGGTCTCTGGGTAATGCCTCTAATTGTGGTTGCTAAGTCTATCTATGGTTATCGCAATGGTTTCCATCCTCCCTCTAACATTAAGGTGAGGTATGATAACTCCAAATATGCATGAATTTAATTTAAATGGTTTAAATGGATAGGTTCATGTGTCCCATTCTTCCAAACTACTCTCTATAGTGAGTGGTGTAAATACCTCCCTTTTTTTGCACTTGTACTCAATTGGTTTTTCTAGTGTTGTGGTAGGATATTTTGTAACAATATGCATTTATGATTTTTATTGAGACCTTGAAGCATATATAGTTGAAAATATGGCTTGGACACTATGTGTATTATGTTCTTATTTTACAATAATTTCCACTTTGATGGACTCTCATGCAAATGGTAGCTTGATCAAGATAATCTATGGGACTACATTACAAATCTTCACTATACAAAAAACTTTCTAGGAAAACCACTCTTTCTCCATGTATACTCATCATAGGGAGTGTTTCCCATATTCTTTATCAACAATTTGTGTAAGTCCTTTGGTGCAACATGAAGTATATCAAAGTTGATCTCTAACAGAATGGTAGGAACTAGGGAGTTGTTTATGCATGACAATAATGTTATTATCTTCTTAAGCATCATTTGAGTGGGATTTTTAAGTGGTGCTTTACATATTGTTGTGTTTATTAACATCAAAAATATGCTAATTACATTCATTCTAATTAAAGTGAGGCTTCCAGCTAGACTGATAATATAATATGAACATTTTATGTCACAATGTTTCCTTATTATATGAATTATATATCTGTTTGCACTGTGTTGATGAGCAACAAAAGGATAAGTGTCAACTATGCAGAAATCTCATGGATGTACACCATAACATTATTGTACATATTTGTGACTATTGTAATTAATAACAATTATTCCAGACATCCTATGAAACATGATGATTGGAAATGATCATCCCATGGATTTGCAATAGCCAAATACTAAAATTTTGTGCATGTAGGTAGGTAGGAGTTTCCCCTTCTTGTCCATGAAAGTTTTGTAAATTTTTGATCTGGTCATAATTAATTTATAATGTCAACTTTCCCATCTATTATTATAAATTACATGGGGGCTATTGATTAATCTCTAATTTATTTGGTCAGACTGGAGGCTGAAGTGCCTTGGGTCTATCGAAGGTTGAGGTACACAGATCCCAAGTGGATTGTGTTATTGCAAAGATAAATTTTGCAAGGTAAGGAGGAGTTGGGGAAGACTAAGAGGATGATGTATAGGTTTAGGTGGTGGAATGGTTGTGGGATGGGGGGGAACTTGTGAGGTTGAGGAGTGGAGTACGTAGGGAAGAAAATGGGTTCAGGGGAGGACAAAAGTTTGGCATGGTTTGGAGATGAGTTGCGATGGGTAGAGATAACATGGTAGGGAAGAGTAAAGTGAGTTAGGCAATTTTGGTAAACATTGGGGAAGGGATGGAAGGGAGTTCAAGTAATGTGGGTAAAGATAAGGGATAGAGATTTGGGGGTGGGGAGTGGAGGAACATCAAGGCACGAGCAATGGTCTAAGCCCAACAAGCCCGATCCCCCACCTCATATCATGACCTAATGTTCCCCCACTCCCCATTATAACAAAACTTAAAAATAAAACAAAAATAATAATTTTAATTTTTAAATATAAAAACACAAATTAAAATTAAATAACACATATAGATTATTATTGTTATTATATATTTTCAGTATATAAAACACAAACCAAAAAAATTACCCCCCACTTTTTTTTAATTTTTATATTAAAAATAAATAAATAAAATAAATAAACATCTTTTAAAAAAATCAAACCCTTTTATTTATGGATGGTCAAAATTAACAGTAAGATTTCCAAAAATAAGGAGCACCACAAGACATTGTTTCTAAAAATGAGAGTCTTCCCCTATAAATCAATCGCTTTGAATGCATCTATATGGTTATATTTGGATGAAGATGTATAAAATATCTAGAAAATTATTAGAAACTCATAAACATGATGTGCAAATTGGAGAAATAGGGTTCTATTTTATGAAAAATGAAAGGGTATATTAGTTTTATCAGTATGCATACCTCAATGACCACACACCAAGCATATTTTTCAAATGCATATAGACATCAATGAAAACATACTTTGACATTAATGACATTATGTTGACATCAATGAGAACACTATGCCAAAAAACTCCCCCTTTGGAATTGATGGCAAAACATTCTACAATCTGATAACTGGTCACTCACATCTTTCCCAAACTGGTCAACCTTCCTTCTTGATCTTTCTCCCCTTTAACATTAATGACAAAGGATCTTCCAAAAACTATCATTTAGAATCAAACCTTCTTGAAACATAAGTTATGAGGCATCACATGAACATGTTCTCCCTTACTTCATTCATTATTCTTCCAAATGAACTCAGATTACAAGACATGACTAATATGACTCAAAACTCACTAGTCTATCTCATTTGTTCTTATCTAACAAAGATCTTCTTCAAATGGTCTTAGGTATACAAGACTACTTACCTTTTTTATGCACCTTGATGCCACAAAGATGAATCATGTCCAACTTGTCTTCATGATTCTATGTACCATTTCTATACTACACACGTGTTCTAGAAGGTCATGGATTATCTAATTAGATTCCCCTAAGCTAATGTTATCTCTTCTTGGAACTTATTCATGCTTGATTGGACCTTCAACATTTGATCACACCATAACAAATCCTTATATCATTCTCTTAGCTCCATAATCCATATATGATCCATCTACAACATAACAACCCTTCTTGTATTGCTTCACTACTCATTAGGTCTATAAAACACCTAATTTAGTGTATTCTAGACTTCTATATTGTTTTATCACTCTCACCTCACACAACTAGGGCATACTGAGCATATAGACCTATGATACATGACCCGAATGTCATCTTAAAATGTTTAGATCAATCACACTTAATGCTTATGAGCATAAAACATCTCTAAAAATAATGCTTGTCCACCATGTCTATTAGGTTTATCTATAGTCAAGGATATTGTTCCAAGGGATCAATCTAGTCTTTCATGATCCTTACGCTACCATCGCAACACTTTCATTCACTTAATCACTTCCAACTATACAATGCCAAGTGTCTCTATTCACCTTTGATATCCACCTTATGCAAGATGAATCTTCACAAGATGCTTTTTGATATCAATTATTGATTACCAATCAATAGAGAAGATAATGCTCAGCAATCTCACTTTGAAGATATCACTCATATCACTGCTCTCCATGACATGACAAGACTCAAGACTTCAATGCTCCTAAATTTTTAACTCTTTATGGTAATACCCCAATGAACAACTTTGCAATCTTCTTTTATGTTGACTTGTTCATGATTTCACTGCGTTCTGCAATACTCTAATCTCTATGATAGTATCTCCTTCATGTCTTACACACTAAGACATTATCAATACATTCATATTGTCTTAATGATGTTGAGGTCACTCTCCATTTGAACATCTATCTTTCATATTAAGGACCAAATGATAACACTATCAGTTATCTTTAATAGAGATGGATCACACATCATAATCATGCTCCCCCTATACTCATGCTCAATATTATAAAGAACACACACCTTGTCTTTGTCATGACTAAAACCAACACTCTTGACACCAATTTCAGAATTAGGGACTCCCCAATAGACCAAACATACATCACTTAATGCAACAACTCAACAAAGAAGGATCATACAACCATATTCTCCCTTTATCTTCACAAATTGCTCACCATACAGACAATCTCCAACACAGATCAAGAACTCTGGTACCAATACCAAATCCCAACATCAATCAAGCTCAAATATAACTAGATATTAAAAAAAAAACTTACCTCTTAACATGTTTTCATACCTTCTTTACATACAATACATATCAAAGCTTAACAAGTAACCACCATGCTTCTACTTATAGATGAGTGTCTCCATGAAGCCTAATGAAGTCACCCCCTCTATAGGGTAATAGAAAAACATAAATTTAATATAATCCCATATCTCTATACTCTCACAATACTAAGTATTATTCAACATCCTTATAGGCTTGATCTTTAACTTAGGATTGACCTTTGACTTGGCTTCTACATAATCCTTATGATCTAGAAAAGAATACTTTTGACATTCATTTAAATCTAACTTATATTCTACAGTAACAAAAAACCCACCTTGGTTTATGAGTTTATCATGACTCATCATTTTTCTTCTTCTCAGTCAAATTTGCCAGTAGCATCATTCTTTGGTAGACCATCATCACTATCATGATAAACATTATCATCATCTTAATTTGAGCTTCTACTTCTTAGGATCACCTTTAGGCTATTTTGTCACTTGTATTTTCTCCCCTTGAGGATATGACAATTCTCTCCTCATTCAAGTGGCACAATGGAAACACCTCAGGGTTGTGGGTGACCTAAATTTGAGGTGAATCTCTAGAGTAGGGCTAGTTCCCTTGATGTACCACTTAGGATTGAACCTATTACTAAGTTTGGGGGGTTTAAAGAGAGAGAGAGATAGCTGAAAATTAATATAATCTATGGGAGGTGATACACCAAATAGATGGTCTACTCACACCACTTACAATGCACTTGAAACCAAAGAAAATCCCACACATAAAATTCATCCAATTAAACACTCCTCTTCTACATCAATGTTTCAAGCATGGGGTCTTGAAGAGAGATTAGGCTAGGATCACTTAGACAATAGGTATTCTAGAAACACTAATAAATGAGCTACTCACTATACCTACAATCCACATTAGATACTTCTTACTAACCTGCAAAAGAGAGCGTTCAACTACACAAGGCATTAAGAAGGATAACTTATCAAGGCAAGCAAAATACACTTGTACAAGACCAAAAACCATGGCATGCACTTCATGTAGTCATGAATGAGTTAAAACAACATTATTTATTAGTTTAATTCAAATTTTAAGAAAGGATTCACCATACTCAGGTGGGGATATCTATACAACAACCAAAAAGGCTAGTATTTATAGTAATTGTGAGAGAAGAGAGAGAAGGTGAAGATCAAGAGTCACTAAGACACTTTTCAAGAAAGAAGAAAGAGTTAAAACAACATGGAATCAAGAATGAAATAGTTCCTACAAGGAAAATAAGGACAAATGTCCCGTCAACTTGTCTAACTCATTCATATGTGGCGCAGATGCTCTTTGCTTGCATAAAAAATTATCTTTATGATTTTCCCTCATTAGACTACCTCATCATTAAGTAGGGTTAGGTTTGATGGTTGATCTAAGAGGGAGGGGTTACTGAAAAGCCTCCACATTCATTGGATTGGTCTAAAACCATTCATATATTTTTGTCCCTGAGTAATCATCTCAAACAGTTATAAATAACTCCTTTTCATGTACCTCTCACACTTGACACAAAAAATGCTTCCAATTTATGAATATAATCCATGAACAAGGAGGAATGACACCTTTCAAGAGTGTCCAAGTCATCAAATTCATGAATCAAGCCTTAAAAGGCTTCCCAATTGGAGTTTCACCATTTTCACTAAGTGTTCACTACTTGTTCACTAGGATTGGCTAAGATGAAGAAGGTATCAGACATACTTAGGAGCTTAGATAGATCCATCTATGAACATTTGGACTTATAACAAGTCCCAATCTCTCTCTTAAAAGTGGCTGCATCTTTTGAAACCTCTCCATACCTAAAAAAAACACAGATATGTCAAAATAAACTTTGTTGTACCTCTTTTGTATAAGTAGTGTACAACTCAATCACATGGGGTAGGTATTTGGAGAGTCCTCTATAGTTTCAATTCATTTCCATAGCTTTTACACTTTATTTAGATGTTTCATTTGCCTTATCTTCCCAAGTGGGTCCTAATTCGGGTTTGTCAAGGTTTTAGGGAGGTATTTGTTCTTAGACTATGTTCATAAAGGATACACATTGAAATTGTATCACAATGCCATTGAGGTATTCTTAGGGACCCTCTCCAAAATCACTAAACACCTTTAATATCCATGAAAATATTCATGGAAGATACAATCATTCCAAATTGGCCATTTGAGCTCTTTTAGCAGCTTACATAGGCTTGTGTGCACTTTAAGCCAATAAATGGCTTATCGGAGACCTCCCCTACATCAAAATAGCTTAAATATATCTATTATCATCCTAAAAACATCCCTTACACCATTTTAATGGTCATCATATGTTAGAAATGAAACTGACCCCACTTTAGAAATTAGGCCTAGACCTTGTTCCATGGGTTAACCTACAAATCTTGGCCTAAAATGAATTTCAATGGTTTTCCTTGTATCCCAAGGGTTGAAAAGATATGAAATAGTCCCCTAAACATGATTCAATCAATTGGGAGGATTATCAAAGGCCAAAAGTGAATATGACCTCTTTACCTAGCTATAGGTTTTACCTTCCTTCATGGAGTTGACTGAAACCTCGGGTGCTCAGACCACCCTGATTGGTTTAAAAAATTCTAGGTTGGTTTCTCATGTTGGTATGGATGTTTTCCAACTCTAAAAACTCTCCTAAAATGTCTCTACAAATTTTGGCTCATCTTCCAACCTCATCTATCAAGAATGCAGGGTTCATGCAAGGGAAAAGTGCCCCCTGTCTGAGATAAAATAGGGGGTACTTCCCCTATTTGATATTTAAAAATAAGTATTAAAGGGGCTTATCCAAATCCAAAGGATTATCTATACCAAACTTTATCTCCTAAATCTAATTATAAGCCTTCTTACTTTCTCCATCTTCAAGACAGACTTTGCCTAGAAACTACCTGTAGGGTACTTCAAGAGTTGATTGTGTTTGCTCATTGTCAGTCACTATTAGGCCTTTTTTGGCTTGTCAAATATGCTTATTATCCATTTGAGATACCTTCTATTGTTACACTCTACATAATTCCTTTGGAACTTACCTATATATTCCCTTAGAGCTCAAGACAATGCATATTTTTTAGGACTGAGACATTTTCCTTAAAAGTCTACTTTGGATTGAGTTACTTTATCCTCAAGAGCCTGTAGGTTTCCTTTAGTGGTTAGTATTAGTTATGATATATATATATATATATATATATATATATATATATTCATGAACCATGAGAAATACTAAACTATAGGAATAGTATTTTCAAGGTCTTAACCCCCCTTCACTCTTAGGCTTACCCAACTGAGTTCTTTATGCTCATTGTTGTCTCAGTCCTTATAAGCTAGTTGTAGGTGTTCATTGACCTACACACTTGGTCATGATCTCAATAAATTATTTGAAACATCTATAAGGTTATCAAATATGTATATCATCTTTAAATCACCTATATACTTTATTTGAAACCAAACTATGCTTTTCCTTAGGTTGGGACACTTCCTTAGTGACCCCTATTGTAGGTGCTTATTAAGGCCACATGTACGGACTGAGGGTGAGTATGTGAGGTAAATGTATGCAAATCATATTCTCTTTTGGTGATCTTGAGTTATAACATCACTCTCATCCAATGGAAGCATTTGAACATGATGTTAAGACTAAGTTGCAACTTTGAGTGATAAGACCTCCTTTTGAGCTTCAAACTACAGACCTCTATGCCTGCTCATAGTTGGATGTAGATGTCCTTTTTTTAAATCATACACACCTATATGGGATGCTTAACTATGATTTTACACCTTATACCTCCTTCATATCACTAATGTGATCTCATACCTAGTAAGGCTCCTCAAGAAAGCAAACATGTCTAGAATTGTCAATTCTAAGGAATAGGGTCACTTTTAAGTCAAAACTTACATATGACACTAACTGAGTTGAGTGTATCAAAGTGCATTCTTGGAGTTCCCATTAACTATCTTCGATAGGTCATTCTCTCACAACCTTTTAAGAGCTCTTTGTCCTTGTTAGGAACTACAAGGTTAGCATATTAAGGCCCTTCAAAAGCCTACATACCCTCATTACATAAAATAAATAGAATATTCAGGGGCTCTATTTCATGCTTTTAGGGAAAGAATCCCTAAATCTCAGTCATCACTCTTTTGAAGGAAACCTTCCACTTTGCATAGTAATTTGACCTTTACGATATGCATGTTGTGATCCCCTTAGTATATCAATATTCGAAAGAAGGATTCATCATGATTTCACACCTTAGAAGGCACCTCATAATTTGTTATCACCACTTGTAGGTGGCTAACAGGCAAAAAATATGATATTGTAAGGAAAATGCATGATTCTTGCTCCATTATTTTTACCTTGATCATCAAATTCACCTTCATAATTCAAAATAAATGAAAAAACATATAATTCCTTCATCTCAATGTGGAAAACTTCCTTTAAAGCACCTATAGGTGCATATTTCTAAGTATAAAGCAATGAGAATGATCTAAGACCAAGAACAAGCCTAGAAGAGGCTTCTTAAATCCTTGAGACTTCCAAATCCAAGATAACAATGGAAAACTTGTGGAGAGGCCCTAAGAAACATATGAAACAATCAAAACCATCAAACCAAAAAAAACAAAAAATAGAAACTAGCACAAACATGGACCCCTCATGAATGCAAGAGCATAAAATGCTACCTGGATTCTTAACAATGGTTCATAACAGTGAAGCCATGAAACTCAGACTTCTTACCTTGAATTTGAAGTAGACTGATGCCCCTCTCAACGCCAAGAGAATTCCTCCCAACTCCATCTATACGGACTGTATCAAGCATTTGAAATTGACTCTTCTTGCCTTGCAAAGGCAAGAAAGGAATAGATGCTAAAAATTACTTTTATGACCTTTTCCATACAAACCAAGCATGGTAAAGACCTCAACGAGCTGAAGAGACACATTCCCATGTTTTTCACTTAAGATGGACTTTTGAAGTCCGTATAAGTGCCATTAATGGCCTATTTTCAAGGAGATCTCCTTATTTTCATGCATGAAACTACCTCTTGACTACATATATATTATTATTAACATATTATGACCCCATTCACATTGAAAACTACTTTGGTGACACTTTTCTTCCTTAACTCATCCATACAAGTGATTTAATGAGCCAAACATATGACTAAAAAGCATTTTTTGCATATGAAACATCATAAAGGACAAATTATGACTTGAGAACACCTTAAAACACTTAAATGACCACATTAGGATATTTCTATAATAATTTGAGCCTTTGACCATGTTTGACCAAAGTTGATTTGGGTTGACTAGGCAAGTACAAGGAATCTAGGCTTAAACCAAGGCTAGAGCAAGGATAAGAGAGATGTTTAAACACATATGAGACCCCATAAGACATATAGGATCCTTTGAAAGATTTTTAATATGTATGGGTTGACCCAATTTGACTAAAAGTCAAATTTGGTAAACAAGATGTTACACCTATCTCAAAGGACCAGGTTCTGATACCAATTATTGGAAACAAGATAACTGAGAGGTGGGGGGGAGGTTGAATCAGTGTCCTTATAAGCCTTTACTTTCACTTTAGTATATCTCCTAATCATTCATCAAGCAATATCAACATATGAGTAATATCAACTAGTCTAGCAACATAGAAATGAGAATATATACATAGCAAATATGAACCCATCATCTAAGTGAGAAACCCTTATGGGGAATAAAACCCACTAACCATAGCTTGGAAAACTATTCTTATAAATAAATGAATCAAATTTTGTTGATCACCCACTCAACTTGGAGCACCAACCCTAGTTTATCAAGCACCAACTTGACAAAGTCTTTAACAAGCACCCACCTGCAAGGAAGCACCAACTCCCTTAGTGATTCAGCACCAACTTAGTCACCTCTTAACCAAGAACACACTTAGTCAAGTAGACTTATGCCTTTCATATTTTTTCTTATTGTAATCTTTAATAGATGATGGTTCTCTTCTTCAACTCTTCACACATTTCTATTCCTCTCAAACTGGCCTCTAGCCTTCTTCACTCAACTAGCCCTCTTCTTGACTTGATTAGGTCATATGACCTTGATCCTCATATTCAAGCTTTCTTTTATATGTTTATGACACCAATATAATGGTCTACATAAGCTCCTCCTACTCTTCTTTGTGATTTTTTATTCACTTTCATACTTACTTACCTTACTCAACCACACACAAATAAGCCTAATTAGTCTTGCTCTTATACTAGTCTCTTGATCTCACACACCTTGGTCAGCCATATACATTTTCACACTTGTATTACACTTTTAATAATACTTATAACATATTCCACACATGAATTAACCAATACATTAGGTCAGCCACAACTTAATAGACCAATTCCTCTTTTATGCCTTAAGGAGACCTAATCCCATTAGGCCTTCATTAGAGCATGTTACACTTTGTCTTTCCTGAAACACTTCCAAAATCCACATACAATAGGAACACCTCATATTCAACTCAAATAGACCTTATCCAACTTCAATTTAGGTTCGTAACACATGTTAGGTCCAACCACCACTTGAACCCCTTCTCAAAGCACTGTTCACAATAGGCCTATGCATACACAAAACATTTATTTTAAACAACTAAAGCATAAAAAAATACTAACCAAAAAACCATGGAAACAAATCATATATTAAAAAACCTAATGACCTAAGGGTCATCACAAACTTTATTAGATTCTTCAACTCCAGGGAACTCTTGAAAGAGAGAAGAGCATGTTGATCGGAATAATAAGAATGAAAAGAATAATGTGAAATGTGATCAGGTAGTAAAAATGTAGAGAGAAATAGCAAGACTAACACATAGACCATTGTCATCTTCATCTTCATCTTTATCTATAAATCTTCCCATAGATTGTTGTCTAACTTAAAACAAAAATTTTAGGCATCAACATTATACAATTTGAAATATTTGTGAAATTAATGGTAAAACAATTTTTAAAAATTACATAGCGATTAAGGATTTAATAGAGCAACTTGATCTAAATAGAATCTATAAAAATCACTTTGGCATTAAGAAGGTAAAGGAGCTATAAATTTTATAATTATGATAGTGCAAGTTATTTAAATAACCTAAAATTTGGTTAACAATATATATCTAAGGAATTATGATAATGTTGAGGTCTTAAAAGAATTGTCTTCTACCCCAACTTCCCCTACCTTAATCACAAAATTTAAAAGCAGGATTACTCCTTCTAAAGGAACAAAATGACATGAGTGTCCCTATGCAATATAAAAAAAATCAAGGATAACATACTAAATTTTGTTGCTAAGGTTAAATTTTTTTAAGGTTCGTATGGTGTCTCCTCACATCATTCTAGAGTGGAGATAATTAAGGGATTTGAATATCAATATAGAAATACAAAAGGACTAGTGAGTGGACATATTAGAATCCCAAATATGAGCATCTATTTTTTGTTTACAGATTATTATGCTTACATTGATTGGGTTATGATTTTGGCATGGAGAAACCAACAACTTAGTCTAGATAGACCTTAGGATGCTTTCACTTTGTATTAATTTTTAAGTTAGGCTTCAGTGTCATTAACCTAATTTAAATTATGATTTTTGAAACTATGTTAATTGCTAAACATTTTCAAGATAACAAGTTATATGGAAGAATAAAACTTTCACTTCAAGGTGGTGGCCACCTAGAAAATTCTTAAAAAATATACTAAAGTGATAAAAATTTCAATCCAAGACATTTACAACCTTTTAATTACATATAAAACAAGATGTAACATTCCTCTTCATTTTTTAATGACACATTTGAAATGTTTTTCTATAAATGTAATGAGCTCAACTTGAACAAGGGATCATTTTGTTTTAATTTAGTAGTTGTTTTTTGTGTCTCTTAGACTATGCATAACCAGGAGTACCTTAGTGGCTCTATCTATTTTTGAATTTATCTATAACACCTTTGAAATATAGATGCAATTGTGTAATTCATCTAAGTATGTGAACTAATGTATTGTGGATCTTATCTCCATCCCTTTGTCTTTATTTAAATGTCTTGAACATTACCTCTTGTAGAAAACATAATATTATGTATTTGACCCATACAAATATTCACATACATACATGGGCTCATGATCAATTAGAGTTTGGCCCATAAGACTCTTCACAAGATAAAGGGATGGGAAATTAATGCATCCATGAGGAATGGCATCCAGTGTGGGAGGCAACCAAAACAAAGGTGGATAATAACCTTGATAATGATGGAGTATAGAAATTCTATGTTGATGGGGAAAATGAAAAAATGGAGTTGGTGTTGGAATGGATTTTTACTTTTTGAATGGTAGTAACACTCTACATTGTTATCATTTGCAATTTAGTTGCACCAATAATGTTTTTGAATATGAAGTTCTTGCCCTAGGTTTATAGATTTCTAATAATAACAAAATGAAAATGCTTTGAATATTTGAAGAAACATAATTAATAGTTAATTAGGACTGGTCACAATGTGAGACCAAAAACTTCATGCTAATATCTTACAAGTATATGGGTTTGGATATCCTAGAGTGATTTGATGTGGTTGACATTCAGGCTATTCCAAGAATAATTCTTTTTTGAAGCAAATCAAGTAGAAGTAGAAGGATTTTAATTCCCCAAGTCCTTATTAATAATGAAATCTATATAAAAATTCTCATCCAAACTTTAGTGCCTAAATATGATAAGCATTACAAAGTGTTTAATAATGACTAATAAATCACTAGATTTATATAATTGGAAGCTGATTTAGATGAGGAAATGTAGTCAAAGAGCTATGATGCATATGAATAATATATCTTCAATTAAAGAGTAATAAGCTATCAAAGTGTTTATCACACTCTAAAGCCTATTTACCCCAGATGATCAATTGAGAGGAGGAAAAGGGAGCATGATGTTCAGTACCAGAGATTACAAGGATGTTCATTAGTTCCAAGGAAAGGTCATGAAATTAGGAAAGGTTTTCACTCCTGAGAATGGAAAAGCATTATTATAAATCTACATTAAGTTTGAATACATAATCACTTGGGATTATGATGATTTGAAATGTCAGAAATAATATGCCATCCAACACACAATAATGCTTCTCCTTAGAGAAAAGAATATTATTCAAAAGTAGAGACCAATGAACCCTAAGATTGAACCTCTCATGAAGAAGGTGTTGTCAAAATTGGTCAAGAATCATATTTTTGAAAGATGTAAGGAGTTTTACGTCTCTCTCAATCCCAAAAAAATAATTATTATTGTACACAAAATAAGCTCCTAGGGCACACTATTTCAAAAATGGTCCATTTATTGATCTAGAAAGAGTCTTTTCCATCCTAAAACTATCTCTTCCTTCAAATAAAAATGTTTTTAAATTTTTTATAATAAATATCATTTTCATAAGGAAACTTATAATTGATTTCACTAAACTAGTAAGTTCAATCATCCTTATGTTGAAAAGGAACAATTTTTCAGATGGACTACAAAAGCTATGGAAGCATTTGAATAGATTAAATGAGCCATCACCAAAGCTCCAGTTTTGGTAAATCCTAACTATGAAAAGGAATTCATTTTTTATGAATTGAAAGGGGAATACAACCTTGCCATAGGATTCATTTAATAATATGACAAGGGTGATAATCATCCTATCACTTTCATGAGTCAAACTCTTAAGGATTGAGTTCAAATATAATTTTATTGAAAAAAACTCATTTACATTAATGATATATTTGAAAACATTTAGGCATGCTCTAAAAAAAATTAAATTATTTCATTTTTCATTAGCCTAAGAGTGAGATTTTACATCGTTAAGGATAAATTAGGAAAAATAAGTTAGTTTGGGTCATTAAGATCAAGGAACAAGATATTAAAATTATGCCCACCAAGTTTTTGATAGGCAAAGCCCTATGACAATACATTGTTGATGATAAGCTGATATGTCATCCATAATCTATGTTCAGGGGCAAACATTAATTTAAAAAAAATGATATATGATTGGATATATAATATATTAGGGTGTATGGACACTAGAATATGCCTCGATGGCTTATGTTCTACACAAATAAGATGATTTAGGCTTCACATTGCATCTTATAGGATTATCAATGGCATATTGTTCAAAATAAAACATGATGAATTCTTGGTGCAATGTATTGAACCCATGAAGGTAGAGGACCTACTAAGATAATTCCATCAAGGAATTTTAGGTGGCCATTACTCTGCATAGACCATTTGTTGAAGATAATGAGGGTGACATATTACTAGCCTATGATATTTTCAAATGCTTTCATATGGGTGAATAAATGCAAGAAATGCCAATTCCACGTGGGCAAGAGAAGTAATGTATATTTCCCCTTAACCTTATATGTATAAGATGAGCCTTTCTTTCAATGGGGATAAGACTTAAATGGTTTAATGAATCCCCTTTTGAGTTTTGGCATTAAATTCATTCTTATAGCTACTAACTATTTCACCATATGGATTGAAGTAGTTGATTTAAAGAAGCTACAGAGGGAGTGATTATTAATTTATTGGATAACATTATAATTATATTTAGAATGCCTCGAACTAATATTAAAAAAAATCAAGGGATGTTTTTGGTGCCAATATCGCAGATTATGATCATCAAATCAACAACTATGATAAATATTGGTTTAGATAATTTTCACATGGTAATGGTCTCTTTAGTCACTAGACAAGAAATTGATCAAAATCATGTCAAATACTATGGAATATAATCCTAGGAAATGATACACCAAACTAATTGGCATTTTTTGGTTTGACCCGATTACTCCATAAAAAGCCTTGGGCAAATCTCCCTACATATTAGTTTATGGGAATGAGGCTAAATGACCACTATCTTTGGAAATCATAACTCTATATTTTTCTCACTGACTTGAGTTAGAACACCATGATGCTCAGACAATTAGGATTTCTAAACTCATAATATTGGAAGAGAAATGAGAAACCACTAGGGACTATTTTCATCAACACCAATAATCGATAAAAAGATAATTCAATCAAAGATCCACTTAACAATATTTCACCGAAGGGGATTTAGTTTTGAAATGGGATGATGACTAAACTAAGCTTGGAAAAAATTCCAAATTTGACACCATTTGGAGCAGGATCTTGAAAGGTCACTTGTGGATAATCATTCTTATTCTAGCAACATCATGTCTTATACATCGGAACTAGCATTAGTGCCAATAAAAAAATTCTCTATATCTGGATCATGCTCAGCACTAGCATCTGAATCAGATTCCTTAACAAAAACATCATCCCTTAATTTGAATGACAACCAATCACTAGACATATCTTTTGATCCAAAATAAGATGACAAATTATATTAACTCAAAATTGACTTAAGTAAATGATAAATTAGTTTCAAGAGAAACATGCACAAAACATAAAATATTAAAATAAAATTTAAATATTTATTATATTAACTCAACACTAACTCAGAGAGCTTATCCTTTTACACATGTCAAATATTTATAAACTCAACATGACTCTTTTAATTCTCAACTCTTCATTTCTTTTTTGGTATGAAGAAACAATTCAATCTTCCATTTATCTTTTTGACTTGGATGATTAGTTATAAAATAGAAAATAATCTCTTAAACTTAATTTTATTCCTACTCTAATAAGAAGGCATACAAATATATCACTAGCAATCACCTTACCTTGTGAAGGGCATAATTAATTGCATTATATCCAAACAATGTTCATGCATTCTTTGTTAAATTCCAAAAACAAGACATTTAGTTTTGTTGTCAAACGTTGCCTCAAACTTAAGTTTAATCATTCCTCTTATCCAGAAAGAGATAGATACAGAAACATCCCTTGCCATATAATTTATAATTACAGCTAGCTTTATTAATTAATATGTTCATGTTGTAACAACAAATATGATATTAACAATCATATTCTTATTTCCAAAGGCTTAATGTATACCTAAATCACATTTAGGAATTTACCTCACAATCATCCATTAGTTACTATCTTAGCTTTAAGGATATTTTTAAGTTGTCCAACATAAGATATATGTTAATATGATTAGAGAGGTGAAAAATCATCAGCCTTATCTTTACTTGGATGAGAAAAAATGAGCTATTTAGAGTGCATCTCAAAAAGTGCAGGTTAGTCAATCATCCAACACTTACACACACATCCTATGCCTAAAACCATGCTACTTCCATACAATATTCAATGGCTAGTAATACTCATGGAAAACTCAATATCATTATGCTCAAGCCAATTTAATCCATTTATAGCTTACAAAGTTGCATATGAACAAAGTCAATCTATCAAAAATTATAAATTAACTTCAACATCTTTAAATATCACTATCAAATATTATCCTTCCTTGAAATAAAAATAATTACAAGATGCATTGTTGTGTTTCTACTAACAAATGAATATTAAATTATGCTTAAAAAATAGATTAAATAGGGTCTATTAGCCAATTATTAGTGTAGCTTTTTAATATAAAAATTTATCAAACTATACAGTATAACAAACTACAATGTAAGAATCCCATTCTAAGGGAATAAATCTTTGGAACTCATGTATGAGTTTGTTTCAATCTTTGAAAAAGAAGTTTGATGAGTGTGCTAAAAGTTATGAAAGAGAAGATTGAATAAGATTATTAAATGTGTGAGAGAAGTCTTTCAAGTTGAAATTTAGTTTGAGAGGATCTATTTTGAGTATGTTAAAGGTTGTGAAGGTAGTTCTACTGATTGTGGTGAGATATGGCACATGAGAGAAGAACATAAGAGGTGGATGACTTGACAAAGATGTAGTAGGAATTTTAAGCAAGACTAGATATGATGATGATGACTGTACAAAGTGGAGATGTTGCAAATTTTAGTGAAGATTATGTAGAAAAGATAATGGTGGGTTAAATGTCCCTAAAATCAAGATTGGATACTTTTGATAAAGATAAATTGAGCCGAGGAAAATACTCTAACAAAAGAAAAAGACCAGTAGAGGTCATGGTGAAGGAAAGAGGTAAGTCTACTCGTGATTTTGATTTTTATCTGGTAAATAAATCCCTGATATTCTCATGAATTTGATAGTGGAGTTAAAATTTTATTTTTTAGATTATAATATAATAAAACCCATGAGGGTGAAGGATGCAAGTAAGAGACTGCGTGGAAGTACAATTGTATATTGGAGAAATCTCCAAGAGATGATACAAGGGAAAGGAAATAGGAAGGTGAGCGGATGGGAGAATATTGTTTCAAAATTATTGGGTCAGTATGTTTTAGTCTTGCACGTGATATGACGCTAATCTAATGCATGTCGGACACACCAATAAAACTATGATATCTTGAATTTTTGAAGATTAGAAGATTATAAGTTTGTATTATGGTCCCTTATTTTAATAATTATATTTTATTGGTATATGTAAGAATTATATTGTTTAATTATTTTGCGTCGTAGTTGGAAAAAAAAGAAATTTATTTATACATTTGGATTTTTAAGGAAATATATATATATATATATATATATATATATATATATATATATATATTGTATTTTTAAAAAATGGGTAAATTAGATGATGTTAAGTTCAACAACGAGTAAAACTTTAAAAAACATGTGTGAAAATCTAAGTCATGAATTAAGACTTTTTATTTTAATATTTATTTGGTATTTAGAATTTGTAATATCTATACATTCAAGGATGATGCCAATTACAATTTTGTGTGGTGTATATTAATTTTATCTTTTAGCTTTTCTATATCCAGTATAAGATTACATAGAGTTGATATGTGGTGATTAGACGGTTTGTTCATATTATTCACTAAAATATGTTTGTGCTTAACATTTAAAATGTGAGTACTTAATTACATTATTAGCTAAATTTGAATATAAAATGTATAGCACTATCATGAGTGAATAGAATGGAGATTCCTACACTAAAGAAGAGTTCGAATAGGAGCTTATAGGTACATTAGACATGTCACATTTTACAATCTAAAATCTAAGATGATGGGAAATATTATCTTAGATTAAAAAGGTGTATATGAGGATCACAAATCCACATTGATATTTGGAGCAATTTTATTCTACAACTTTAGATTTGCTTGATAAGTAGCAGTTCTTCAGCACCTCTCAGCACTTTCCCCTTTTGGCCCTTTCTTTCTTCAGGCCCCCTTTTCTCCATTTTTTTCTAAGAAGAGACCTCTTTCCACTTCCTCCATGTGGAAGCCCTACGCTCATTCAGCTTAGGGAAAACTTTGTTCCCCTCAAGAGGAGTGCCAACTCGACACATGTCACCCCCATACTTACAATTTTTTATTTTGGGTCAAGCCTCAAAGTAGCACCATTGGTTGGAAAAACTAGGGGGGGCATGGAGCAATTAATGTAGGATTCAAATGCAACTTTGCCATGTGGCATCTTAATGCTCATTTTGGTAAGTGTATGCTTTGCTTTCTCAGGGGAAGTGCCAGCTCGATATGTGGAGCTCCTTTGCTCAAACATGCTAATAAATCCCTTAGCCCCTTTGAAGAAGCATCAACTTGACACATGTTAACCCCATGCTTATTCGAGGGGAATGTCAGTTTGCCAGAGATTGAAAGAGTGCCACTAGATGAAGGTATTGGTCTCCCCTTTTGAGAAAGATTTTGAAACACTTTAAGTTTCACCTAATGTATGATTTTTCAAGTTTGGAGGGGACCAAAGCCAATAAAAATGACATAATAAAATAGCTCCATAAGTGGACATGCGGAACCACGTCGTTTCTCCTAAGCATAGTAGCCATAACAGGAAGAAATAGTTATGCCATATCTAGGATCTAGGGTGTCATTATACTTATTAGTTTTAGATCATTTTCAGTTGCAACAACATCATGGGCATGAGTGGTGAAATCCCCAAATTTTATTTCTTTGATCAGTTGCTTCACCTATATATTCAAGGTTCTTCCCTTCCAAAGGGGGATGGTGATTATTTTTTTTTCACATTCTTATTTCTCTAAACAACCATTGTAATAGGCTATGGTAAAGTAGAAATTAGAGTTTTTGTTCTACAACCTTAGCAAGTGTGCCTCATAGATTTTATTAAATGCTTTGTATGTGCCTTCTATGGCCTTCTATATTTAGTTCCCTATCCATAATGAAGAGGACATGGTGTTATGTGTTATTTAGGATTATCTATTATCTCTTTTATTCAACTTTCATAGTGTAGATCTTTATTTATACTATAGATATTTATTTATGCTTTTAAGCTCATTTATGATCTGTGGTGTTTAGAGATTTGTGCTATTTTATACAAGTTCGCGTTAACATTTCAAATCTTTTGGTTCATAAGCTTAGATTAGATTTACTTTCATGTTGTTTATTGTTTTTATTTTCTACCCCTTTTCAGTCCCTAAATCAAATGAAGAGTCAACTTCTAAAATCTTGGAGGTTGCTTTATAGATTGTATTTGGCCCCACATCTATAAAGGTTCCCATAGATTGTTGTCTAACCTGAAGCAAAAGTTTTAGGCATCAATAATGTACAACTTGAAATATTTGTGAAATTAATGGCAAAACATTTTTTTAAAATTACATAGTGGTTAATGAGAGCAACTTGATCTAAATAGAATCTATAAAATTGACTTTAACATTGAGAAGGTAAAGGAGTTACAAATTTTATAATTATGATAGTGTAAGTTATTTAAATGACCTAAAATTTGGTTAACAATACATATCTAAGGAATTATGATAAAGTTGAGGTATTAAAAGAATTGCCTTCTACCCCAACATCCCACACCTTAATCATAAAATTAATAAGCAAGATTAATCTTTCTAAAGGACCAAAATGAGATAAGTTTGCCAATGCAATATAAAACAAATCAAGGATAACATACTAAATTTTGTTGTTAAGGTTAAATTATTTCAGGGTTCATATGGTGTCTCTTCACATCATTCTAAAGTGGAAATAATTAAGGGATTTAAAGATCAATATAGAGCTACAAAATGACTAATGAGTGGACATATTAGAATCCCAAATATGAGCATCTAATTTTTTTCTACGGATTACTATGTTTACATTGATTAGGTTATTATTTTGGCATGGAGAAACCAACAACTTAGTCTATATAGACCTTGGGATGCTTCATTTCATATTAATTTTTAAGTTAGGCTTTGGTGTCTTGAACCTAATTTAAATTATGATTTTTGAAACTATGTTAATTGCTAAACATTTCCAAGATAACACGTTATATGGAATAATAAAACTTTCACTTCAAGGTGGTGACCACCTAGAAAATTCATGGAGATCTACTAAAGTGATAAAAATATAAATCCAAAACATATATAACTTGTAAATTACACATAAAACAAGATGTAACATTCCCTCTCATTTTTTAATGACACATTTGAAATGTTTTTCTATAAATGTAATGAGCTCAGCTTGAGCAAGGGATCTTTATTTTTTTAATTTAGTAGGTATTTTTTGTGTCTCTTAGACTATGCATAATGAAGATTACCTTAGTGTCTCTATTTATTTTTGAATCTATCTATAACGCCTTTGAAATATAGATGCAACTGTGTAATTCCTCTAAGTATGTGAACTAATGTATTGTGGATATTATCTCCATCTTCCCTTTGTCTTTATTTAAATGTTCGTAGCATTACCTCTTATATAAAATATAACATTATGTGTTTGACCCATACATATAATCACATACATACATGCGCTCATGCTCGATTAGAGTTTGGCCCATAAGACTCTTCACAAGATAAAGGGATGGGAAATTAATGCATCCATGAGGAATGAAATCCAATGCGGGAGGTAACCAAAACAAAGGTGGATGATAACCTTGAGAGTGATGGAATATAGAAATTCTACATTGATGGGGGAAATGAATAAATGGAGTTGGTGTTGGAATGGATTTTTATTTTTTGAATGGTAGTAACACTTTACATTGATACCAATTGCAATCAGTTGTAACTAGTATCAATTGCAATTCAGTTACACCAATAATGTTTTTGAATATGAAGTTTTTGCTCTGGGTTTACATATTCCTAATAATGACAAAATGAAAATGCTTTGAATATTTGAAGAAATGGAATTAATAGTTAATTAGGTGTGGTCACAATGTGAAACCAAAAACTCCATGCTAATATCTTACAAGAATATGGGTTTGGATCTCCTAGAGTGATTTGATGTGGTTGACATTTAGGCTATTCCTAGAATAATTGTTTCTTGAATAATATCTTACAAGAATATGGGTAATTAGATTGAGAGGGGGATTGAGCACAAATCATATATAAATAATGCCTTGTCCATCGAGCGGATTTGATGGTGATCCCTATCATATAACATATGAGATGGTCCATCTAGATGTCTATCATTGGTGATCCCCATCATGCAACGACAATGATGCATGGTCCTTCTTACTCAAACAATCTTGTGTGCAATCCCTAGCCCCCCCAAATAGATAGGGCTAGAATATAAGACCATTATGTTATTGTACGTATTCATCCATCATGGAGTGTCTACAAGAGAGATGACCCGATGACCCATGACTCGTGTATAGAGTTAGATAGAGTAAATGACCCCATCATGCCCAAATCTATATATAAGGGGGCAATGGTGCAACCTCTCTCTATCTATATGGCATGGAGTTATTCCATTGGGTTTTTCTATCTATGTTCCATTCGTGATAGGTGGGATCCCTATATATTATAGAAAATTATTTAAAAATAAAATGATATTGTGAAATTTTTCAATCTAATTTTTTTTCTTATTTCAAATTACATAAAATTATTTCTCATTTCATTTATAATTTATTATTCTTTGTCAAAAATAATTAAATTTAGAATTGTTTAGAAATAAAATTTAAAATAAACGCTGACCTCAACAACTCTAATTTTTAATCATATGCCAAGGATTTATGAATTAGCATATATTTAAAGTTATTACAATTCTTCTATATCAATATTAGAAGTATAATAAAGTGTATCTTAAATACCCTTATTTGAAAAAATATTAAGAGATATCAATTTTAATATTTTTATTTTAAAATTTTTGTATATCATAATTATTAATAATTTAATTATCTTATTCATAAATTTTATATTAATGAGATAAATTATATCAATCTAAATTAATTTAACCAGATGGATGTGTCAAATTTGTAAAAATATTTTTACTATTGGAATATTTTAATATTACATAAATAATAGTGAAGGTTAAAAAGTAAGGTGACCGATAGATATGCACAGTCAAAACTCTATCTCGATAGAAATATCGGCTCAACAATAACCAATGCTTAAGACTCCCTTGCTAGTCGGGGAAAACTGATCAAGTGATAAAATAAGAACCACACTAAGATCAATTCTTACAAATTAACCTCAGCCACCCACTCACAACTTCAAGTTCATAATTTCCAAGGTCATAACACATTTTTTTGTCTTTATTCTTTTAACCTCTATCCATAGTTCTAGATGAGGATCAACAATAATCCTCTATAGCTAAGGTTCAACTAGAGCTTCATCCTTATCAAACTTAAAAGTTTTAGATTCATGTGATCTCTTGATTCCTCCACTAGTAGCATTACCTGACAATGTCATTTTATATGAAGAATCATCCAAAGATGCCTCTTTCATAGCCTCTGCTTCAACATCTTTTATTGTTCCATTTTCAAATTTTTTCTTGACCTCAGTTGTCCCCATATTAGTTAAGACTTCTTCTTCTTCATCTTTTGAAAGAGGATGCCCATACAGCTACCAAACTTTAAATTTAATAGGATGTTTTTTTTAGTTTACTTGCTTGATGCCATACTCCCTGGAGGTGATCAGTTTGATGGCAGAAATGACATCTACAAGTAGTGTTTTCATAATCCAAGGTTTGAATCTAATGGAAATTATCATGATTCAGTTGTATTATATCTAGGAGACCTTTGCTAAGATCCACCTCCATATAAATATGAGCATAGTTAAAAAGTCTTAATTTAGACCTCTCACAATCTATTTTGATGAATCTTCCCAACATATTTTGAATGACTTCACATATTGAAGAGTGCTAGAAGGGAAGCAAAATAGTTGGGAGTCAAACCCAAACCAACATTTTGGAAAAAAGGCATAGCCAAAACATTATCAATTTTAGATTGACTTCTAAAAAAATAAAAAATTATCAGTGACAATCAAATTTAAAAACAAAATTGGGCATGACTAGTAATACAATTGGTATGTGATTGAGTGTTTCCCAGTTCGAAGTCAACAGTTTGAAACCTACACCTTTGGGGGTCTGACTCACTCTCATTGGACTTTATCAAGATGACGACAGGTTATGGTGGATGTGACCCTAAATTATAAACCGAAACATGAAGAGATCTAAGTAAGATGAAGAATGAAGGTAGTTGTTGGTTATTGGAGTAGAAATCTAGACCTAGGTAGAGCTAATGAAGGATTGTAATCGATTCGCATTTTAATAAAAAAAAATAAGATTATAATTACAATTAAACATATGTACATCATATAGCTCATCACTGCACACCCTTTGCCATTATAAAATGCCTCTCAATGTAATTATTTTAGATTTTTCACATACACAATTATTAATAACTTCATTATTTTCTTTGTAAAATTTTCACTAACTAATGATAAACCCTGTCAATTTAACTAACCCAATATTATAAGCTTATAAAAAATATGATAAAAATAAGAGGCTGTAAACTCCACTATATAACTAAGATATTTTAAAATGAATACACTTACAAACATTACAATATACCAACACACCTCTTACTAACTACCATTATAAAATACCTCTCAACATAATAATATTTATAATTAATTTTACTTTATTGATATTATTCTATTATATAATGTTTGAGTTTCTTACCTTTTACTTTCAACTATGAATGGGTTGAATATAGGTAGGATTACACAAAACCAACCAATTGAATCAACCCACCAATCTTTTTCATATATTTTATTAAATTTATTAGTTTTATAAAAAATAAAAATAGATTTTAGAAATATATTATTATTAATAATTTGAATTTTTTATTATTATAATTATTTTTAAATTTCTTCTTATAATTATATTAAAAAATATTTTTAATATTTGAATAAAAATAAAATTTAATATATAATTATTATCATAAAATTTTAATTATTAAAATAAGAAATAAACAAATACTAGTATGCATATACTAGATAAATTTAAGTAAAATATGTTTAGAGATATAAGAATGATATATCTCCCCATATTCTACATAGATTTAATTATGATATGAATGTTAGTTTATATATTTTCATATAAATATGTTAAATTTTTTATTTTGTTAATTTATTTTATATATGTTATTAAATTTTTATTTATATATCCATAATTTAGATTTTTATTATATCAAAGGTGTTATATTGGCAAGACCATTGCATATGTTTATCTTGACATCTTTTGAGGCCTACTTTGTAGATAAAACACTGCCATGTCTACACCCAACCATATACTTATTTTGATAAAGTCTTTTTAATTGTTCAGGGAATGAATCATGTGTATGGTGTAGTACCCACAATCATCAGAATCACCACCTTTCTTGCATAAAATGTTGATCTCATAATTATAAGTAGAAAATCAAGTAAGAAGTCATTAATCTCTTGCACGTATTATGTACAGATTATGCATCAAAGTGAATGTATGTTACTCCATGTTTGATGAAAAGCTAAAAAATGGCTTCTCCAATGCATTCTATTGTGCTTGTGATTATTACAACCTTTCCTTCTAGTTTGTATTTATAGAAAAAAAATGTTATTACCTATTGATGGATCACAACGAGGTTAGCAGTGTGTCAAAAGTCTTCTCCAAAAAATGTATGGCTCAAAAGAGTAGCACTACTAACTCTAACCTTCTTATCTTTGACAAATCTATTATGGATTCAACCCATGTGGGAAGGTCATCAATAGAGGGTATAAGCAGCTCCACCAACTTATTTTCCATGTGTAATATTTGTTGCTTAATTTGTGTAACATTAAGTGAAGTGGACACAAAATAAATTGTGAGGCCATAACTATGAAGGCTCTTAGACAACTTCTCTTATGACAAGAAACTTCTTCTTTTTCTCATCATCTAGCCTATATGCCATGGAGGATTTAGAATATCCCAAGTAAATGTATTTACAACTCATGTGGTCCAACTTATTCCTCTTCTCTTTTATAATCAATGCATCACAAGTGGATCCAAATACTTGAAGATGTCATATTAAATGAAGATGACCACACCACATCTCATATGGAGTCTTGAATTGAAGGGTTGTTGATAGTGATTTGTTACAGAGGTATACTATAGTTTTAACTGCTTTGACCCAAAAGTTTAGATTACCCCTTTGAAGTATAACATAGCATGAACAATTAGAATTGGTCTACTTTTGCTTGATTTGCTTCAAAAAACAATTGTTCTAGGAATAGCATGAATGTCAACCACATCAAATCACTCTACGAGATGCCAACCCATATTATTAGAAGATATTAGCATGGAGTTTTTGGTCTCACATTGTGACCACACCTAATTAACTATTAATTCCATGACTTCAAATATTCAAATTATTTTGATTTTGTTATTATTAGAAATTTGTAAACCTAGGGCAAGAACTTTATAGTCTAAAACATTATTAGTGCAACTGAATTGCAAATGATATTAGTTATAATGAATTACAACTAATATCAATGTAGAATGTTACTACCATTCAAAAATTAAAAATCCACTCCAACACCAACTCCATTTTTTCATTTTCCCCATCAACGTAAAATTTTGATATTCCATCACTATCAAGGTTATTATTCACATTTATTTTGGTTACCTCCCACATTGGATTCTATTCCTCATGGATGCATTAATTTCCCATCCCTTTATCTTGTGAAGATTCATATGGGCCAAACTCTAATTGAGTATGAGCCCTTATATGTATGTGAATATTCATATGGGTCAAACATACAATATTATATTTTCTGCAAGAAGTAATGTTCAAAACATTTAAATAAATACAAAGGGAAGATGGAGATAATATCCAAAATACATTAATTCACATACTTAGAGGAATTACACAGTTGCATCTATATTTCAAAGGTGTTATAGATAAAATCAAAAATAGATAGAGCTGCTAAGGTACTCCTAGTTATGCATAGTCTAAGACACACAAAAATAACTACTAAATTAAAAAAAATGGATCCCTTGTTCAAACTGAGCTCATTACATTTATAGAAAAACATTTCAATATGTCACTAAAAATTAAGTGGGAATGTTACATCTTGTTTTATGTGTAATTTACAGGTTGTATATGTTTTGGATTGATAATTTTCTCACTTTAGTAGATCTTCATGAATTTTTTGGGTGGCCACCACCTTGAAGTGAAAGTTTTATTCTTCCATATAACTTGTTATCTTGGAAATAATTAGCAATTAACATAGTTTCAAAAAGCATAATTTAAATTAGGTTCAAGACACCGAAGCTTAACTTAAAAATTAATACAAAGTGGAAGCATCCCAAGATCTATCTAGACTACGTTGTTGGTTTATCCATGCCAAAATCATAACCTATTCAATGTAACAACAATAATTCATAAATAAAAATTAGATGCTCATATTTGGGATTCTAATATGTCCACTCATTAGTCTTTTTGTAGCTCTATATTGATTTTCGAAACCCTTAATTATCTCCATTGTAGAATGATGTGAAGAGACACCATACAAACCCTGAAAGAATTTAACGTTAGCAATAAAATTTGGTACGTTATACGATTTGTTTTATATTGTACAGATACACTCTATCATTTTGGTCCTTTAGAAAGAGTAATCTTGCTTATAAATTTTATGATTAAGGTAGGGGAAGCCGGGGTAGAAGACAATTATTTTAAGACCTCAACATTATCATAATTACTTAAATAAGTATTGTTAACAATTAAAATAACTTGCACTATCATAATTACAAAATTTATAGCTCCATTACCTTTTCAATGTCAAAGTCAATTTTATAGATTCTATTTAGATTAAGTCACTCTTTGAAATCCTTAACCACTATGTAATTTTTAAAAATTGTTTTGCCATTAATTTCACAAATATTTCAAGTTGTATACACCTTTTTAATCTAAGATTATTTTTCCCATCGTATTAGATTTTAGATTGTAAAAATTGACATGTCTAATGTACTTATAAGTTCTATTAAAACTCTTCTTTAGTGTAGGAATCCCCATCATATCCACTCATGATAGTGCTATACATTTTATATTCAAATTAACTAATAATCTAGTTAGGTAATTTCATTTTAAATACTAAGCACAAAAATATTTTAGTGAATAATATGAACAAACCCTCTAATCACCACATGTCGACTTTATTTAATCTTATCCTTTAACCTTTTCCTTCATCTACTCCTTGATATAGAAAACCTAAAAGATAAAACCAATATACACCATACAAAATTGTAGTTGGCATCATCCATGAATGCATAGATATTACAAATTCTAAATACCAAATAAATATTAAGATTAAAAGTCTTAACTCATGAATTGACTTTTCACACATGTTTTTTTAAGTCTTATTCGTTATTGAAATAAACATCATCTAATTTTTTTATTTTATTTTTTAAATCCAAATATATATATAAATTTCTTCTTTTCTTAAAATTCTAAATGTATACATTTTTTTTTTCAACTATGACGTAAAATAGTTCAAAAATATAATTCTTGAATACACCAATAAAATATAATTATTAAAAGAAGGGACCATAAACAAACTTATAATTTTCAGCAAAGGGAAAAGTCAAGATATCATCTTCATTTTGTACTAACTTTGATGGTGGTTTTGGAACTCATGTTTGTGCCCTAGTTTTTATTAATGAATGAATTTTATGGCTTTTTAAATCATTATGTGATTATAGAACTCCCTTTTCATTAATCACTTCATTTATCCAACCTTGAGTACTAGTTCGAGCTATACTATGATTTAGAACTAGAAATAGTTGTAGGAACTCGTTTCTATCTATTGGGTAAAATGTTTTTTTGACAATGCTCTACTTTTAGGTAGATGATATGGAAAAGAAATGGATTTGTCCATTTTAAATATATGGGTTGCACTACCACCCTTATGACCATCAATTATCATTTTATTTCACACCTTTGGAGGGATGCTAGGACATGGACCTTGCCTAATATGAGAATGGAAAGTGACTAGGAAGTCAGGACTTCATAAATGTTACAAGGTGTTATGTGGCCTTGGTTCCATGGAAAGTGATTTAGAATTTATGAGGTCTACCATTGGAAATACAAAAATGGTGCATACGCTTTTCAAACTCATCCTTATTTTCATAACAATGATGCATTAAAAGTTACAGTTCACTTAAACTATTACTTCAGAGTAGCAGTTGTAGTATACCTTCAGGGTTATTTTTCTTAATATTTTTTCTTGAGCTTTGAGGCTATGCAAATATAGTTATAGTGTTTGAATTTGTGTGCTTTGATTCCCAAAACAAGTGACCAAAAACAAGTGAGAAAAATTAGGAGGGAGGAAAGTCTATTGAGATACATCCATTGGTATAGTGAACAATATACATGGAATGGGACAAAACAAAGGAAAAACACTATACGTACATACATTATAGTGGAAGGTAGTACCATCTTCTACGAATAATTGATGGGATACATCCCATTGATTAGGATGTATAAACAACTCAAAGAATTGTCTACTCTGTAGTTGATTACATTATAACCTTGCCCCAAAGTGTGTCAAATTTGGAATTTTTTCCAAGCTCGGCTCAGTCATGATCCCATTTCAAAACTAAATACCCTTCGGTGAAATATTGTGAAGTGGATCTTTGAATGAATTATCTTTTGACAAGTTGTTGGCACTGATGAAAATAATCCCTAGTAGTTTCTTGTTTCTCTTCCAATATTATGAGTTTATCAATCCTAATTGTCTGAGCATCATGGTGTTCTAGCTCAAGTTAGTGAGAAAATTGTAGAGCTATAATTTCCAAAGATAATGGTCATTTAGCCTCATTTCCATAAACTAATATGTATGGAGATTTACCCAAGGCTTTTTTTGGAGAAATCAGGTCAAACCAAAGGATGCCATGTAGTTTGGTGCGTCATTGTCTAGGACTCTCTTCCATAGTCTTTCACCTGATTTTGATCAATTTCTTGTCTAGTGACTAGAGAGACCATTGCCCTAGGAAAAATAGCTAGAGGAAGCTTTATCATAGTTGCTAATTTTATGATCATAATATGTGATATTGGCACCAAAAACATCCCTTGATTTTTTTAATAATAGTATGAGGCATTCTAAATCTAGTTATGATGTTATCCAATAAATTAATAATTACTCCCTTTGTATCTTCTTTCAAAGCAACTACTTCAATACATCCGGTGAAATAGTTAATAGCTATAAAATTGAATTTAATGCCAACACTCAAAAGGGGATTCATTAAACCATTTAAGTTTTATCCCCATTGAATGAAAGACTCATCTTCTACATATAGGGTGAAGGGGAAATAAACATTGTTTTTCTTGCCCATGTGGAATTGGCATTTCTTGCATTTCTTCACCCATATGAAAGCTTTTGAAAATATCATAGGCTAGTAATAGGTCACCCTCATTATCTTTAACATAGTGGTTTGTGCAGAGTAATGACCACCTAAAATTCCTTGATGCAGTTGTCTTAATAGGTCCTCTACCTCCATTTATACCTATTATCTTTGTCAAGAAGATGGATCCCATCCCTTCATTTGTGCATGGATTATTGTCACTTGAACAATGCAACGGTGAAGGACCATTACCATTTGCCACAGATTAATGACTTGTTTGGTCGGATGTTGGGAGCTAAAGTGTTTTTATATTTTGGTTTAATTTAAGGATCTATGATTTATTCTTCTCACACAAGCAATGGCTACATTCTTTATTCCCTTAAAGATACAACAACATATATAAACATTGTTTAAGGGTTATGTATGTTTTGCTTTACTTAGTTTTGGGATTCATTTGGTTTGTTTTGATAATGATTAGAATTCAGCAAGCCAAGTGGCTATGTGTGCATGAATGTTTTTTTTTTCCTTTTTGATTTGGTTTTACTTTGAAAAAACATGAATAAACACACTGTTTGAGGGTTTTGTATGTTTTGCTTTCATTTACTTGGTTTTAGGATTCATTTTCTTTGTTTTGTTAGTGATTAGAATTCATTTTGCTAGAGAAAGGGCCATATTTGTCCTAATGTACCCCCTTGGTGTGCCCCTGTTATCTTCATCAAGAGAATGGATCCCATCTATTTGTTTGTGCATGGATTAGTGTCACTTGAACAACGTAATGGCGAGGAACCATTACCCTTTGCCATGGATTGGTGACTTTTTTTATCAGATGTTGGGAACCAAAGTGTTCTTATCTTTCTATTTGGTTTGAGGATCTAGGATTTATTCTTATTACACAAGCAATGGTTGCATTCTTTATTTCCTTGAAGATGGATCTGGTAGTGGGATCCAAAATGTCAGCAAAAACAATTTGATGCTAGATGAATGTAGAAAAACATTGTTCATTGTTTAAGATTCATGTATGTTCTGGTTTCATTTACTCTATCTTTTCAGATCCATTCTCTTTTGTTTTAGTTGTAACTTGTCATTAGGATTCAACATTTGAAGTGGGTATGAATTTTAGTCATAATTTAGTGCATCAATCTTATAAAAAGACAATCAAACAAAGTTTAGGGAAATTATTATGAAACTGAACCCTCATAATTATTTTTTTAAACAAGTAAACACTACGATGTAGGTATTACAAATGATTTTAGGGTAGAGAGCATTAAAACTTTAAAATTCATCTGATATTTTCTTGATTTTTAGGGATTGGAGTTCAAGGTTTGAGTTTTTGGGCTAGTGGTGTATATTTTAATGCATGAAATATGAAATGAAAACAATCAAAAAGAGTTTGAAGAATGTTATTTTAAAAGTGAGCCGTTAAGGAAAATTTTAAAGCAGGTAAAACTATTGTACAAGTCCTACAGATGGTTTTGGCTTAAAAGACTTTAAAAGTCATTTCTTACCTTTTAGTGCTTAGGGGGGTCAAGGATTATGTGTTAAGCCTAGTGAGTTTATGAGAGCCGGACCGCTAAAAATAAAAAAATATAAATGAATAAATATAAATGTGGATTTTATGCCCAGCGATTTAGTTTCTAAGTGCTTTGTGGGGAAGGCTTAGGAAAACATATATTTTACAAAGAGAAAAATTGAAAACTTGAGTGCATTCTTATGATATTTGGGCAGATTCATTATGCATAATTGAGGCAAAATGTTCATTTTTTTTTTTTGGGGGTATCTATGCCCCCTCCCTATCCAGAAAGAGAACTGAAACAGATATACCATTTAAAGTGCACCAAATATTGATTTTGTATCAATGGGGAGTGAACTTGAGCAGTCCAGATTAGCTAAGGACAGTTTAACTGCTTTAATTGTCTTAAATTTATACCAAAATGGGGGGACAAAGTACATGTAGTTTTCTAATCCCCTCTTAAACAAAGCTACAGCATATATACATGACCATAACTATAACAGTGATATATATATCAATGTTCAGGACAATTCCCTTGAAGTATAATAGAACTGTACTGCAAAAACAAACTCGATAGATTAACTGTAGCAGATTTTACAGCATAGAGCAGAAACATTGAAAGCTGAAATCTTAGCTCCTACAAAGAAAACCACTTGGGGTGGCACTAGAACCCAAGGTCATCAAATTTATCCCCAAAGTGTAAACCAAAATAAGCTACTTTTTTTTTCTATGCCTGGAATTTACAGCTAAAATATATATTGCTGACATCATTCTACTTTCAAGCTTCATCTGTTAGGCCTCTTAATGCCTTAGAGTGAAAATGATTTTTCACCTTCAAAAGCCAGAACCTCAAAGATGATATTCTTAGAAACAGTTTGTAAATTGTAGCACATCCTAGTGTCCTTAGTGTCAGGGAAGATGAAATTAGTCAGAGGCTTTGAACTATCCTTCACCACAGTAACTAGATATGGTGACTGGCTTTGATGGATTCTGAAGACCATTTCAAGATAATGGGGTCCTTTCCCCCTTATTTAAGCTCTCACAGAATTCCTTTAAAACACCAGATGTTTCTTGCTAATGAAAGGAGACACGATATCAAGATCCAAGATCCCCTTTTATCAAATGAATGGACCCAAAATCAAAAGCTTTGAATTCTTGTTTAATATCATCATCAAATGAGATAGAATTATCTGGGGACCTACTTCAGATGTTCTGAGAACTGATGAGAGAGGGAATCCAGACAATCCCTTCTCACTTTGCCCCTTCTAACATCCCCAAAAAGAAATTTAGGAATTTTAAGTGTGTTTATGAGATGAATGGAACTCAAAAATAAAGTTTAAACAAGCACTCACAATGACAGAAGATAGCACAAAAATAACACTTATAAAGCAAACCAGACTCAGATTTTCAACTAACTCACTTTTCTCTATGATTAAGCCAGAAGATTAATATCACCAATTTGTGCAAGAAATCCACTTGCCACCTAGTGGCCTTTTTTTCACCATTTTCCTATGTGAAGGTGAGGAATCTCATTGCTAAGTAACAAGGGAAAAAGGCATTGACTAAAATAGAAAACACATTTCTTTGAGGCATCATTGTAGCAATGACTGAAATATTAACGAAGATTTTATCTAGACTCGGAGCTTCCTTAAAGAAATGGTTTAAGGTGCCAGCACCTAAGTGTTCCTTTGTTCATACTTCATAGTAGAGATGAAAGCAAATTGAGGCAAAAATCGAAACACCTAATTGATTTGCAGATTAAGGCTGTTATGAAACTTCTGGAACTGAAAATGCTTGGAGTGGGTGTGTCAAATGGAAAAATACATAGAGACTCTTCTCTAGGAATAGTTGGTGGTTGGATCTCTTCAAAGATCTTCACTTGCAGTGTTTTGTGCTCTCAACTGATATTATCCTCCCAATATGAGCTTCAAAGTATGTTTTTTGTAGGGCAAGATTCAGGGAGTAAGTTGGAAGGATGGGCTATCAATTAGTGCCTTTTTGATAGCTGCTTTGAGATAGATTGTATGTACTTAGCCGTGGAATTCATACATTCATTCATGACTTATGTCAGATGCTGGAATGGGGTTCTGTAAAAAAGAAGAATAATGAATAAACCTGACAAGAGTCAAAAATAAAAACTCTTTTGTTTGAATTTACTTTATATTATATATGTTTATTTAATTAACAATTATGTCTACCTTGCATTGCATATCATCAAGCTGGAAAAATACTACAATTCGACCTTACATCTCCCTAATTTGGCAAAACAAATTACCAATATGATCCTTACATAACCTCACAATATACTTAAATATTATTATTCAATCTAAGAGAAAATAATAAGAAACAAAGAAACACTAATTAAAAATCAACTTTGTTGAGTGAAGAGCTATGATGTAGATGTAGACCAATTTTCATAGCTCTCTGAATTAGTATTTCTTGAACCACTTCTCTCTGCAAGCAAAGGTGAGATATTTATCGGTAATTGAAAAGTCATAGGAGTACCAAGAAATGCACCTCTTATTTTTTCTAATCTCTCAACTATCTCCATCATATTTGGGCGTTGTTGAGCCAGCTCACTTGTGCAAGCCAGCCCTACTTGCATAAGATGATTAAGTTATACCAATACCTTTGATATCTTTGGTTCATTAGCATCATTAAATAGGCTGTTATCCACCACTTCTATAATTTTATTTGGAAAATACATACATACCCACTTTTGAATATTGATTTGATGACCTTCTACAAAAATGTCACTTGTTGGTTTCCTCCTTGTCAACAACTCCAAAAGTAGAATGCCATAGCTGTATGCATCTCCTTTTGTTGAAAGATTTCCACCCATTCCATACTCTATAACACAATACATTTTTTAGATATTCTCAAGCAATTTTAAGTATTCATACAAAATAGAAAAATAAATTATTGATAATGTTTTTTTTATAGTGAAAATTCTATACCTGGTGCAATGTAGCCAATGGATCCTTTGAGTGCATTTGTAGAAGTCAATGAATCCATTGAATTTCCAAATAGTAGTTTGGCGATGCCAAAGTCTGCTATACATGGATTCATATCATCCCCTAATAGCATATTACTAGGTTTCAAGTCACAATGAATCACTTGCACAAAACAATGATGATGCAGATATGCAATACCTTGTGCTATCTCCATTGCTATTTTTAATCGATCATTCAAATTTAATCTACATTCTTCTTCTCCTTGAGGATATAGCCATTTTTCCAAACTTCCATTTGACATGAATGGAAGAACTAGTGCTTTAAAATCAACATTGGAACAAGCCGAAATGATTTTGATCACATTGCAGTGCCTGACTCTTTTTAATACATTGCATTCTCTGATAAAACTTTGGTGAGAATTCTCATCTTGAAAATTGAAAACTTTAACAGCAATATTTGTGCCATTGTTTAGAATCCCTCTATAGATAGATCCAAAACCACCAACTCCTAAGAGATTAGTCTAGCTAAACCCCCCAGTTGCTTCTACAAGCTCTTCATCTAAAATTATTGGGGGTCCTACATTGAGAGCAACCATTTTCTGACTTGTATGTCTCCTTATGTAGAAATATAGTAACAATAATAAATATATGATGAAGATTGAAATGCCAATCACAACAGGTACCATTACCTTTTTGAAGACTAAAAATTGTTTGTGTTTGAAATGAGAGCAAGGCTGTAAATTTATCCATGTGCCACAAAGACCAGGATTACCCATAACTACAGACTCACCAAGTGTTGCAAAAACTCTTCCTATTGGAACCTCCCCTATTAACCTGTTTGAAGAAAGATTGATATGTTGAAGAATTTTCATCTCTTTGAATGCCATCGGGATTGCACCAGACAAATTATTGTTAGAAAGATCAATGTCTTCAATATTTTTTAGATGAGTGAGTGATGCTGGTATCGATCCATCAAAGGAATTCCAAGAAAGATTCAAATATTTCAAATTTGTGCAGCTTGACAGTGCAATTGGAATTCCACTTGAGAAGTTATTTAGAGACACATCTATAGCTTGGACCATTACCATTTTGCTCATCTCTAAAGGAGAACTTTGTAGCATATTTCTGTAAATGTTGAAATATAACTAGAGATTTGGAAGACCTGCAACTTCTAGAGGTATGTTTCCTATGAGTTTGTTGTAAGACAGGTCTACTTGTTCCAAATTTTTGCATCTCCCTAAACCAGTAGGTATTTTCCCTGACAGTTGATTGTGATCAAGAAGAAGAACTCTTAGTTGAGAAAGATCTTAATGATAACAACCCGAGGCTTTTTTCCTGACCCAAACATTTTGGAATTGTTCTATATAAATTATTCTTATACAAAAACAATCTTTCTAGGTTTGGAAGTTGATTGAGCATGGATGGAATGGTCCCATTTAAAAGATTGTCAGATAAATTTATGAGTGTCAAGTTTGTCAAGTTGCCAATTTCAATTGGTATGTTTCCCTCAATTTTATTAGAAAACAAGCTCAAATAGGATAATACCCTTGAGAGTCGGCCAACTAAAGAGGGCAAAACCCCAGTGAAATAATTATGAAACAAATCTAGGTGAACTAAATAGGAGCAATTAGTCAAGGCTGTTAGAATAGACAAACCGCTGCTTCCGCTCACAAGACAATTTTTCTCTAACCCTAGCCATTGAAGATGGAACAATTTACCAAAATCTAAGGGCACCATGCCACTCAGTTGGTTAATGGCAATGTCAATGTATCGAAGGAGAGAACAATTAGAGAGGGAGCTTGGGATTTCTCCATGGAGTTGGTTTCCCCATAAATAAAGATATTGCAACTCTGATAGTTCACCAAACTATGAGGGAATATGGCTGGTTAAGCTATTGTTTTCTAATTGCAAATCTTGGAGATGAGTGTAGTTGAAAAGCGCAGTGGGAATTGGTCTTGTAAAGTTGTTGAAGAAAAGTTTAAGAACTTGGAGTTGAGCAAGCCTACCCAATTCAACAGGAATACCACCGTGGAGTCTGTTTACAGACAAATCCAAGTGAGTTAAAGAGGACAAGTTTCCTAGGGAGGAGGGAATTATGCCTGTCAGTTGGTTTAATCCCAATCCAATGGCCTTTAAATTTGAGAGAAGACCAAGCTGGAAGGGAATGGTCCCTGTCAGATGGTTACAAGATAGTCTAAGGATTCATAAATGAAAAACCCTTCCAAACTGAGGTAAAATTTCGCTGTCGAAGCTATTATTCTTGAGAGCAAGTATTGTAAGGAAAGACAAGTTTCCTAGAAAAGGAGAGATGGTGCCAACTAAAGACATACCTATGAGATTCAAGGAAACCACCTGTTGTTGACGATGAGAGCAAATAACATCGGTCTAATTGCAGGGGTTGTGATTGGGAGACCAATCATGGAGAGAATGAATGGAGAGGGAATTCTTGAAAGATAGAAGAGCATGTTGATCAGAATAATAAGGAGAAGATTGTGAGATGTGAGCAGGCAGTGCACAATGAAACAGCAACATTAAAACACAGACAATCTTCATCTTCATCTTTATTCAGAATGGGAGATATAAAAATTCTGTTTACGTAAAAGGGTTTATAGGAACATTTCATCTTCATCTTTAGTCTTGCACGTTATATGACATTAATCTATTACACATCGGCCACTCTCAAACAAAATTGAAGTCATGTGATTGGAACATAATGTACAAAATGAAGATGATATCTTGAATTTTGGGTTTGTTGATAATTGTATTATGGTCCCTTCTTTTAATAATTGTATTTCATTTGTCTATGTAAGGGTCATATTGTTAAATTATTTTGTCTTTATTTATATGTCTTATGTCTTTATTTATATGTCTTGAACATTATCTTTTGTAGAAAATATAATATTGTGTGTTTGACTCATTCAAATCTTCACATACATACATGGCCTCATATTTGATTAGAATTGGTCCATATGACTCTTGTTAAGATAAAGGGGCAGGGGAGTTAGCTCAGTTGGTTTCGTCGATTGAGGGCAATTGTGTCATGCTCCGCAAGTCAGGTGTTCAAGTCCCCCTGCCCCGTGGTATCGGAGGGCGTGCCGACTCGTCCGTGCCGCCGGTCACATTAAAAAGTTTACCCAGTGGGCACCTGGGGGTTTTTCAGCAACGGTTTCCTCCCGGTCTAAGTAAAAAAAAAAAAAAAAAAAAAAAAAGATAAAGGGATGGAAAATTAATGCATCTATGGGGAATGGAATCTAATGTGGGAGGTAACCAAAACAAAAGTGGATAATAACTTCGATAGTGATGGAATATGAAAATTTTATGTTGATGGGGAAAATGAAAAAATGGAGTTAATGATGGAATGGATTTAAACTTTTTGAATGGTAGTAACACTTTGCATTGATTACAACTGATAGCAGTTGCAATCCAGTTGCACCAAAAATGTTTTTGAATATGAAGTTCTTACCCTAGCTTTACATATTCTAATAATAACAAAATGAAACTGCTTTGAATATTTGAAGACACTGAATTAATAGTTAATTAGGTGTGGTCACAATGTGAGACCAAAAACTCCATGTTAATATCTTATAAGAATATGGGTTTGGATCTCCTAAAGTGATTTGATGTAGTTGACCTTCGGGCTATTCTTAGAACAATTATTTTTTGAAACAAATCGACTAGAAGTAGAAGGATCCAAATTCTACCCTAATCCCCCGCTGTCCCCCCAAACACCTTATTAAGAATGAAATATATATAAACTCCTCATCCTAACTTTAGTGCTCAAAAATGATAAACACTAGAAAGTGTTTAATAATGACCAATAGATCACTAGAATTATACAATTAGAAACCAATTTATTTGAGGAAATGAATTCAAACATCTAGGATGCATATGAATAATGTATCTTCAATTAAAGAGTAATAAGTTATCAAAGGATTTGATCACACTCTAAAGCATATTTACCCTAGATGATCAATTGAGAGGAGGAAAAGGGAACATGATGTTTAGTCCCAAAGATTACAAGGATGTTCATTACTTCGAAGGAAATATCATGAAATTAGGAAAGGTTTTCACTCCTGAGAATGGAAAAACATTCTTAAAAATCTACATTAAGTTTGAATACATCATCACTTAGAATTGTTATGATTTGAAATGTGATAAATAATATGTCATCCAACACAAAATAGTGTTATTCCTTAGAGAAAATAATGTTAGACAAAATTAGAGACCAATCAAATCTAAGATTGAACCTCTCACGTGGAAGGTGTTGTCAAAATTGGTCAAGAGTCATATCATCTACCCTATCAAACACTCATAATGGGTGGCTAACCTAGTCTCGGTGAGGAATAAAAATGGTGATATTTAGCTTTGTGTAGATTTTTAAAACCACAATATAGCTTCCCAACAATATCATTATCTCATGCCATCTATGGAGAATATTTTATAAACACTAGTAGGCTCAAAAAGACTCTCCTTAATGGATTCTCTAACTATAGCCAGGTTTGGGTAAAATATGGGCACTCACACAAAACAACATCACCACTAAATGGGGTACATATTCCTACCAAAAGATTACTTTTGGATTATCCAATGTAGAATAAACTTTCCAAAAAGTAATGAACATTAATTTAAAGGGGCTTACTAATAACATGATCTTAGTCTACTTAGATGACAACATTTTTTTCAAAAGATAAAGAGGAAGACTTTGAACACCTAGAAAATATTTTTGAAAGATGCAAGGAGTTTTGTGTCTCTCTCAATCCCAAAAAAATTATTATTATTATACACAAAATAAATTCCTAGGGCACATTGTTTCAAAAAATGGTCCATCTATTGATCCAGAAAGAGTCTTTTCCATCCCAAAACTATCTCTTGCTTCACATAAAAATGTTTTATTTATAAATTTATTATTTAATTCATTTTTGAGTGGTATGGAAGGGGGATTGGCCCATAAATTAGATAGGAGGTTAATATGAGTACCTTTTGAACCCTACGAGATGGTTTCATATATAGATAAGGCCTTATCTATCGAGCAGAGTTTTTGGCGATCCCCATCATATAACATATGAGATGGTCTCTCTAGATGTCCATCATTGGTGATCCCCATCATGCAACGATAATGGTGCATGGTCCTTCTTACTCAAACAATCTTGTGTGCAATCTCTAGCCCCCCAGATCGATAGGGCCGGAATATAGGACCACTATGTTAGTGTATGCGTTCATCCATCATAGAGTGTTTATAAGAGAGATGACCCAATGACCCATGACTCGTATATAGAGTGAGACAGAGTAAATGACCCCATCATGCCCAGATATATGTATAAGGGGGCCATGGCACGACCTCTCTCTATTTATATGGTGTGGGGTTATTCCATCTGTGTTCCATTCATGATAGGTGGGATCCCCATATATTATAGAAAATTGTTTAAAAATAAAATGATATTGTGAAATTTTTAATATAATTTTTTTATTATTAAATTACATAAAATTATTTCTCATTTATTTATAATTTATTATTATTTGTTAAAAATAATTAAATTTAGAATTGTTTAGAAACAAAATTTATAATAAAAGTTAGCCTCAACAACTCTAATTTTTAATTATATGTTAAGGATTTATGAATTAGCATATATTTAAAGTTATTAAAATTCTTCTATATCTTTATTAAAAGTATAATAAAGTGTATCTTAAATACCTATATTTGAAAAATTATTAAGAGATATCAATTTTAATATTTTTATTTTAGAATTTTTATAAATCATAATTATTATTAATTTAATTATCTTCTTCGTAAAATTTATATTAATGAGAAATTATATCAATCTAAATCAATTTAACTATATCGATATGTCAAATTTGAAAAAAATATTTTTACTATTTAAATATTTTAATATTAATTAAATAATAGTGAAGGTTAAAAATTAAGGTGATCGATAGGTATGCACAGCGAAAACTCTATCTCGATAGAAAATATCGGCTCAACAACAACCAATACTTAAGACTCCCTTGCTAGTCGGGAAAAACTGAGTAAGTGAAAAAATAGGAACCACACTAAGATCAATTCTTACAGATAAACCTCAACGACCCACCCACAACTTCAAGTTCATAATTTTCAAGGTCATAACACATTTTTTTGTCTTTACTCTTTTAACCTCTATCTAGATCTCTAGATGAGGATCAACAATAACCATCTATAGCTGAGGTTCAACTGGAGCTTGATCGTTATCAAACTTAAAAGTTTTATATTCATGTGATCTCTTGATTCCTCCACTAGTAACATTACCTAACAATGTCATTTTATATGAAGAATCATCCAAAGATGCCTCTTTCATAGCCTCTACTTCAACATTTTTTATTGTTCCATTTTTATATTTTTTCTTGACCTCAGATGTCTCCATATTAGTTAAGACTTCCTCTTCTTTATCTTTCAAAAGAGGATGCCCATACATCTACCAAACTTTATATTTAATAGGATGTTTTTTTTTAAGTTTACTTGCTTGATGCCATACTCCCTAGAGATGGTCAGTTTGATGCCAGAAAGGTCATCTACAAGTAGTGTTGTCATAGTCTAAGGTTTGAATCTAATTAAAATTATCATGATTCAGTTTTATTCTATCTAGGAGACCTTTTCTAAGATCCACCTCCACATAAATATAAGCATAGTTAAAAAGTATTAATTAAGACCTCTCACAATCCATTTTGATGAATCTTCCCAACATATTTTCAATGACTTCACATATTGAAGGGTCCTGGAAGGGAAGCAAAAGATATGGGAGTCAAACACAAACCAACATTATAGAAAAAAAGGTATAGCCAAAACATTATCAATTTTAGATTGACTTATAACAAAAAGAAAAAATTATAAGTGACAATCAAATTTAAAAACAAAATTGGACATGACTAGTAATACACTTGGCATGCGATTGAGTGCTTCCCAGTTCGAAGTCAACAATTTGAAACCTACAGCTTTGGGGGTCTCACTCACTCTCGTTGGAATTTATCGAGATGAAGATGGGTTATGGTATATATGACCCTGAATTAGAAACCTAAACATCACGAGATCCAAGTATGATGAAGAATGAAGGTGGTTGTTAGTTATTAGAGTAGAAATCTAGACCTAGGTAGAGATATTTAAGGATTGTAATTGATTCTTATTGTAATAAAAAAATTAAGATCATAATTACAATTAAACACATGTACATTATATAGCTCATCACCGCACTCCCTTTGCCATTATAAAATGCCTCTCAATATAATTATTTTAGATTTTTCACATACCACAATTATTAATAACCTCGTTATTTTCTTTGTAAAATTTTCACTAATTAGTGATAAACCCTGTCAATTTAACTAACCCAATATTATAAGCTTATAAAAAATATGATAAAAATAAGAGACTCTAAACTCTACTATATAACTAAGATATTTTAAAATGAATACACTTACAAACATTACAACATGCCAACACACCTCTTACTAACACCATTATAAAATACCTCTCAACATAATAATATTTATAACTAATTTTACTTTATTGATATTATTCTATTATATAATGTTTGAGTTTCTTACCTTTTACTTTCAACTATGAATGGGTTGAATAGAGGTAGGATTACACAAAACCAACCAATTGAATCAACCCACCAATCTTTTTGATATTTTATATTAAATTGATTAGTTTTATAATATATAAAATCAGATTTTAGAAATATATTATTTTTAATAGTTTGAAACTTTTATTATTATAATTATTTTTAAAATTCTTATTATAATTATATTAAAAAATATTTTTAATATTTGAATAAAAATAAAATTTAAAAGATAATTATTATCATAAAATTTTAATTATTAAAATAAGAAATAAACAAATACTAGTACACATATACTAGATAAATTTAAGTAAAATACGTTTAGAGATATAAGAATGATATATCTCACCATATTCTACATAATTTTAATTAAGATATGAATATTAGTTTATATATTTTCATATAAATATTTTAAAATTTTGATTTTGTTAATGTATTTTATATATGTTATTAAATTTTTATTTATATATCCATAATTTAGATTTTTATTGCATTGAAGGTGTTATATTGGCAAGGCCATTGCATATGTTTATCTTGACATCTTTTAATGCCTACTCTATAGATAAAACACTGCCATGTGTACACCCAACCATATACTTGTTTTGCTAAAGTCTTTTTTATTGTTCAGGGAATGAAACATGTGTATGTTGTAGTACCCACAATCATTGGAACCACAACCTTCCTTGCATAAAATGTCAATCTAACAATTATAAGTAGAAAATCAAGTAAGAAGCCATTAATCTCTTGCATGTATTATGTGCAGGTTATGGATCAAAGTGAATGTATGTTACTCCATGTTTGATGAAAAGCTAAAAAATGGATTCTCCAATGTATTCTATTGTGCTTGTGATTATTACAACCTTTTCTTCTAGTTTGCATTTATTTAAAAAAATATTATTACATATTGATGGATCATAACAAGGTTGGAAGTGTTTCAAAAGGCTTCTCCAAACAATCGATGGCTCAAAAGAGTAGCACTACTAACTCTAACCTTCCTATCTTGGACGAATCTATCATGGATTCAACCCATGTGGGAAGGTCATTGACAAAGGGCATAAGCAGCTCCACTAACTTATTTCCTGTGTGTAATATTTGTTGCTTAATTTGTGTAAAATTAAGTGAAGTGGCCACAAAATAAATTTTGAGGCCATAACTATGAAGGGTCTTCGACAACTTCTATTACAACAAGAAACTTCTTCTTTTTCTCATCATATAGCCTATATGACATGGAGGATTCAGAATATCCCAAGTAAATGCATTTGCAACTCATGTGGTCTAACTTATTCCTCTTCTCTTTTATAATCAATGCATCACAAGTGGATCCAAAAACTTGAAGATGTCATATTAAACGAAGATGACCACACCACATCTCATATGGAGTCTTGAATTGAAGGGTTGTTGATGGTGATTTGTTACAAAGGTATACTATTATTTTAACTACTTTGAACCAAAATTTTAGACTACCCATTTGAAGTACAACATATCACGAACAATTAGAATCGTTCTACTTCTGCTTGATTTGCTTCAAAAAATAGTTGTTCTAGGAATAGCTTGAATGTCAACCACATCAAATCACTCTACGAGATCCAAACCCATATTATTATAAGATATTAGCATGGAGTTTTTGGTCTCACATAGTGACCACAACTAATTAACTATTAATTCCAAGTCTTCAAATATTCAAAGCATTTTGATTATGTTATTATTAGAAATCTATAAAACTAGGACAAGAACTTTATATTCAAAAACATTATTAGTGCAACTGAATCGCAAATGATATTAGTTATAACTAATTACAACTGATATCAATGTATAATGTTACTATAATTCAAAAATTAAAAATCCACTCCAACACCAACTCCATTTTTTCATTTTCCTCATCAACATAAAATTTTGATATTCCATCACTATCAAGGTTATTATCCACATTTGTTTTGGTTACCTCCCACAGTGGATTCCATTCCTCATGGATGCATTAATTTCCCATCCCTTTATCTTTTGAAGAGTCATATGGGCCAAACTATAATTGAGCATGAGCCCTTGTATGTATGTGAATATTTGTATGGGGCAAACACACAATATTATATTTTCTACAATAATTAATGTTCAAGACATTTAAATAAATACAAAGGGAAGATGGAGATAATATCCACAATACATTAGTTCACATAGAGGATTTACATAGTTGCATTTATATTTCAAAGGTGTTATAGATAAATTCAAAAATAGATAGATCCGCTAAGGTACTCCTAGTTATGCATAGTCTAAGAGACACAAAAAACACTACTAAATTAAAAAAAATGGATCCCTTATTCAAACTAAGCTCATTACATTTATAGAAAAACATTTCAATGTGTCATTAAAAAATAAGCGGGAATGTTACATCTTGTTTTATGTGTAATTTACAGGTTGTATATGTTTTGGATTGATATTTTTTTCAGTTTAGTAGATCTCTATGAATTTTTTAAGTGGCCACCACCTTGAAGTGAAAGTTTTATTCTACCATATAACTTGTTATCTTTGAAATAGTTAGCAATTAACATAGTTTCAAAAAGCATAATGAGAAGAACCTCCTACAGCAGATTACCTCCTACAACAAATTTAATTGAAACATGTGAAAATAAAATAACTCTTACGAATAACAGAAACATAGAAAGCTTATATTGATCGCAAGCCACTTCGAGGGGGCAACCTCCTTTGAGCAAGCTCAATACAATAAATTTGTGGATGCCTTCATTGGGTCTCAACACTTATATACTAACTCTATTCTAACAACTACTACTTCCCTTGTATGTGGGATAATTCAAATATGCTCTAAGGGATGACTTACAAAGCATATGCATCTATAGCAATTATTACACTAATACTGCAAAGAGAAGGGTAAGGCACGGGTTCCTAACATCCCCTCCTTCTTAGAACAAGCTTTGCCCTCAAAGCTTTAGATGTGGGAATTGTTGTTGAATCTGGAAGAGCGGTTCCCATGTTGCATCTTTTGGTTGCATGCCGTGCCATCAGATTAAGACCTCTATGATGGAGCAGGATCAAAGTTGGTTGGTGCACCTATCCAGGATTGATTTTGGCTCGAGAAGGATGGAGCCTTCATTATCAAGTGCTGGTAAAACTATCTGCATTTGGATGTTGGATCCAAGAACTTGTTTCAAATAGGAGACATGAAAGACAGGATGAACTTGGGAGGAAGGTGGAAGCTCTAACTTGTAAGCAACTGACCCAATCTTTTAGAGAACCTTATATGGCCCATAAAACTTTGGAGCAAGCTTTTGGCACCCTTTTAGTTTTAGTGATGATTGCTTGTATGGCTACAGACGAAGAAAGACCATATCTCTAGGTTGAAAGGTACGCTCAAAGCGGAGCTGATCAGCCTACTGCTTCATTCGACTCTGTGCCATGTGGATATTGTCTCGCAAGGTGCAGAGAATTTGATCTCAGTTTTAGAGAGTAGTGTCAACTGCCTAAATTGGTGAGCTACTAGGATTATATGGAAGAAGTGGTGGCGGTGCTTGACCATAAACTTCTTCATAGGGAGTCATTTTGCTGGAAGTGTGGTATGAGGTATTGTACCACCATTCAGCTAGGGGAAGCCACTTGGCCCATTGATGTTATTGTTTTGAAGCAAAGCAACGAAGGAAGGTTTCCAAGCATTTGTTGACTATTTCTATATGGCCATCTATTTATGGGTGGTACACAGAGCTCATTCTCAACTGTGTGCCTGTGCGATGAAATAGTTTCATCCAAAAATGGCTGGTGAAAGTGGCATCACGATCTGAGACAATTGAAGAAGGAATGCCATGAAGACGGAAGATCTGATCCAAGAAAACTTGTGTGACTGTGGAGGCTGTGTATGGGTGGCTGAGTGCACAAAAATGACTATATTTGGAGAGGCAGTTGACTACGACTAGGATCACTATCTTTCTCCCAGATTTAGGGAGGCCCTCAATGAAATCCATGGAAATATCTATCTAGATCCTAGTAGGAATGGGCAAAGGCTCGAGCAAACTGAGAGTCAATGTGGTTTCACCTTTGTTTCATTGGCAGGTATCACATTTGGCCACCATCTATTTAATTTTGGCTTTCATGCCTTTCCAAAAGAAGTGTCGATGTGCCACTCATAGGTTTTGAGAAATCTTGAGTGCCCTATTGAGGGGAAGCATGGATTTCATAGAAGATAGCCTGATGCAGGCTGGACTTTGGGAAAGCACCAAACAACCCTTGTATCGTAGAGAAGCACCGTCCCATGAATAATGTGGTACTGCAGAGGGGTTAGTGGCCAATTGATGAATGAGGTGACATAAGGAGGGATCATTTGCATACCGTTGTTGGACATATTCCAACCATTTTAGAATGGGCATGGAGATGACAGAGAGGGAAGGCTGGTCCTCGAAGGCTCTTGAGAGAGCATCAGCCACAACATTGTCTTTTCCCTTCTTATAGGTGATCTCATAATCATAACCCATGAGTTTTCTGACCCACTTCTGCTGAGCTAGGGATGAGACCCGTTGTTCCAAGAAATATTTCAAACTCTGATGATCAGTTTTGATGCAAAAATGATTTCCCAATAAGTAGGGTCTCCATTTTTGTACTACATGTAAACTGCCATCATTTCCTTTTCATATGTAGACAAACCTAAATTGCGGCCAAAAAGGGCTTTGCTAGTGAAGGCAATTGGTCGGCCCTCTTGGAGAAGAATAACACCCAAGCCAATGCCACTGACATCACTTTTGATGGTGAAACTTTTGGTGAAGTCTGGCATTGCCAAAACTGGTGTGCTACACATAGCTTGTTTGAGTTTGACGAATGCCTGATCAGCTATTGGACCCCAGGTGAAAGCATCCTTATTCAATAAGGAAGTAAAAGGAGCCGTGATCTTTCCATAATATTTGATGAACTTGTGGAAGTATCCTATCAGGCCTAAGAAACCATGAATGCTCTTGAGGGTGTTTGGTCAAGGCCAATTCTACATAGCACTAATTTTTTTTGGGTCCACGTGAACCCCATTGGCTGAAACAATGTGCCCCAGATAGTCAATTTCCTCTTGACCGAATGAACACTTGGATTGCTTGGCACATAATTGATTGTCTGCTAACATTTGTAATGCCCTATCAATATGTTTTATATGCTCGGCCCATGTGTGGCTATAGATCAAAATGTCATCAAAGAAAACTAAAATAAATTGACAAAGAAAAGGCCAAAAGATTTTATTCATGAGTGCTTGAAAAGTGGAAGGGGCATTTGTAATGCCAAAGGGCATGACAAGGAACTCATAGTGACCTTCATGCATATGGAAAACTGTCTTGGGAATGTCATCAGGATGCACTCAAATTTGATGATACCCAAAATGCAGATCTAAATTGGAGAATAAATTGGCCGCATGGAGCTCATCAAGAAGCTCATCGATGACAGGAATTGGGAATTTATCCTTGATAGTGAGGTGGTTAAGGGCTTGGGATTCAATGCAAAGGTGCCACAACCCATCTTTTTTATGGACAAAAAGCACTGGGGAGGAATATGGGCTGGTGCTAGGGTGAATAACTCCAGACTTGAGGAGTTCCCAGACTAAGTTCTCAATTTCAGTCTTTTGCAGATGGGGGTAACTGTATGGCCGAATGTTGGGTGGGATGCTTCTTGGAAGGAGAGGAATGCGGTGATCTTCAAGGCATGAAGGGGCAAACCCACTGGTTCTAAAAAAATGGTTGCATGCTTGTCAAGTATGGCTTGTAAATCTGTAGGGTGGTTAGTAGCAGTGGGGGGTTAGAGTTGAATGGAATGCAACTATGTAATGACCCCATGTGAGCCTTTCTTAAAAAAAATTTCCATGTCATGAGAACTGATGATGCTAGCAAATCTTGGTAATAACCCTTTTAAGGTGTGCTTATAACCATTATCTGTGAACTACATCCAAAGCTCAGAGAAGTCCCATAAAATAGGTCCTAATGTGCAAAGCCACTGTGCCCCTAAAACCACATCACACCCTCCTAAAGGTAGGGCAAACATATCAGAGCAACAATTATAATCGCTGATTTCAATACACACATTTAGACACTTCCATTTACATGGCAATGTGCCCCCATTAGAAATCATGACTTCAAAGGTAGAACAAGGGTATACAAAGCAGTCTACCGCCTTAGCAATGCGAGGATCGATGAAATTGTGAGTACTGCCTGAGTCAATGAGGATTGTGAGACGGATCTTTTTGAAGCACCCTTTGACCTTCATGGTTTGGGGAGTGGTGACACCTGCTAGTGCATGCACTGAGATCTCAGGTTGAGTCTCTTAAACCGCTAGGTCCTCTTCAATGCCAGGTTCTTCTTGAGCATCTTGAAATTCTAGAATATCAAGCTCGCTGTCCTGCTCTGGTGGTGACTCCACATCTAGCAAGTAAATTTTTTGTTGGATGCACCTGTGACCCTTAACCCATTTTCCATCACAGTTGTAACAGAATCCTTTCTCTTTGCAAGCCCACATCTTTGCCTCAGTCAGGTGCTTGATTGGTGTGGTTATGGTTTTCCACTGATTCACTGTGTTCTTTGCTGGTGAAAAGGTGGGAGGTCAAAACTGTGTGGAGAGTTTATCTTCTACTAACTTAGCCAGACCTAAAGCGTCCATCATATTTTTAGGTCAAAACATTTTTACCTCCAAATGGATCGGCTCTCTGAGGCCACTAACAAAGCAACTTTTGAAGAAATCATCTAACAACCCTTCAGTGTGATTAGTGAGTTTTTCAAATTCAATTTGATATTCACGAATAGTATCTATTTGATGGAGTTTGGTGAGAGCTCATGTGAAATCCTTGAATGCTGAGGGACCAAACCTACCCATAATTAAGGATGCAAAATTTGACCAATTGGGTTCATCATTTGCCTTGAGATACCAACGGTACCACTGAAGTGCTTCTAGTTCCAGATGAAAGGAAGTAATTGGGACTTTGTTTTTAGAATAAGTATTTTGGAGGTTGAAGAATTGTTTAGCTCGATATATCCATCCTGTAGGATCTATACCGTTGAACCATGGAAAGTCTAGCTTAGGTCCACGTGAAAAGTTGGAAGTAAATGAGCGATGCTCTGAAGAAGACTCCTCCTTCTGCATTCTATTGAGCAAGATGTTATTCTGTTGATTCAAGCCATGCATCATATTGGTTAACTCTGTAACCTAAGATTTCAATGTGGTGATTTATTCCTCCATGATTTTTGTGCCTGCACGAGTGGTGACCATAACCAATTTTTAATAGCCGATTTTTTTTTTGCTATTTTTTTCTTTTTCTATTGCTACTTCAGAAATGGATTGTCTGCAACTGTGGTTGGAAATATCCTCAACTGTGGATATGCTTTTGTTTGCTATCTGAACCTGATAAGCTGGATATGGACCCTAGGTTTGTTTCGCTGCCTAAAGGATTTTTTATTTTTTTTTAATTCTCTCGGGCCACCAAAGCTATTTGATCGAGTACCACTCTCCATAAATTTTTTGTCGTGGGTTTACCCCTTAACGATAGCTTTTGGTTTACCTCATGGGTGGGAACTAGTCAATCAGGATGGGGCCATTGCCCTTTTCGCTGGCAGGACCTCACATGGGCCAGCTACTTCAGGGTTCCTGTGGTACTCCTCAAAATGAGTTTTAGGGCTTATGCCCAAGCACTTCCCATAGTTAAGCAGATAGGTATTTACCCAATCCGAAATGACGGAACCTACAATGAAAAAAATTCTTGCCAGAAATGGCACAGCTCCTAGAAAGCCCTGCTTCGAAAAAAAATTGCTCCAAATCTACCCACAAAGCCAAGAAAGTGCTCTGATACCAGATGAGAAGAACCTCTTATAGCAGATTACCTCCTACAATAGATTTAATTGAAATATGCAAAAATAAAATAACTCTTACGAATAACAGAAACACAGAAAGCTTATATTGATCGCAGGCCACTTCAAGGGGGCAACCTCCTTTGAGCAAGCTCAATACAATAAATTCGTGGATGCCTTCATTGGGCCTCAACACTTACTTATATACTAACTCTATTCTAACAACTACTACTTCCCTTATATGTGGGATAATTCAAATATGCTCTAAGGGACAACTTACAAAGCATATGCGTCCATAACAATTATTACACTAATACTGCAAAGAGAAGGGTAAGGCACGGGTTCCTAACACATAATTTAAATTAGGTTCAAGACACCGAAGCTTAACTTAAAATTAATACAAAGTGGAAGCATGCCAAGATCTATCTAAACTACATTGTTGGTTTATCCATGCCAAAATCATAACCTAATCAATGTAAACACAATAATCCATAAACAAAAATTAGATGCTCATATGTTGGATTCTAATATGTCCACTCATTAGTCCTTTTGTAGCTCTATATTGATGTTCAAAACACTTATTTATCTCCACTCTAGAATGATGTGAAGAGACACCATACAAACCCTAAAAGAATTTAATGTTAGCAATAAAATTTGGTACGTTATCCTTGATTTTTTTCATAGTGCACAGTCACACTCATGGCATTTTGGTCCTTTAGAAAGAGTAATCTTGCTTATAAATTTTATGATTAAGGTAGGGGAAGCCAAGGTAGAACACAATTATTTTAAGACCTTAGCATTATCATAATTGCTTAGATAAGTATTATTAACATTTTAAATAACTTGTGCTATCATATTTATAATTCCTTTACCTTCTGAATGTCAAAGTCAATTTTATAGATTTTATTTAGATTAAGTTACTCTTTGAAATCCTTAACCACTATGTAATTTAAAAAAATTGTTTTGCCATTCATTTCACAAATCTAAGATTATGTTTCCCATCGTATTAGATTTTAGATTGTAAAAATTGACATGTCTAATGTACTTATAAGTTTCTATTCAAACTCTTCTTTAGTGTAGGAATCCCCATCCTATCCACTCATGATAGTGCTATACATTTTCTATTCAAATTTAATTAATAATCTAGTTAGGTACTTTCATTTTAAATACTATGCACAAAAATATTTTAGTGAATAATATGAATAAACTCTCTAATCACCTCATGTCAACTTTATTTAATATTATCCTTTAACCTTTTCCTTCATCTACTCCTTGATATAGAAAAGCTAAAAGATAAAACTAATATACACCATAAAAATTATAGTTGGCATCATCCATGAATGTATAGATATTACAAATTCTAAATACCAAATAAATATTAAGATTAAAAGTCTTAACTCATGAATTGACTTTTCACACATGGTTTTCAAAGTCTTATTCATTATGTGATTATAGATCTCCCTTTTAATTAATCACTTCACTTATCCAACCTTGAGTACTGATTTGAGCTCTACTATGATTTAGAACTAGAAATACTTATTGGAACTTGTTTCTATCTATTGGGTAAAATGATTTTTTGACGATGCTCTACTTTTAGGTAGATGATATGGAAAAATCATGGCTTTGTCCATTTTAAATATTTGGGTTTCACTACCGACCTTATGACCATCAACTATCATTTTATTTCACACCTTTGGAGGGATGCAAGGCCATGGACCCTACCTAATATGAGAATGGAAAGTGGCTAGAAAGTCAGGACTTTATAAATGTTACAAGGTGTAATGTGGCCTTGGTTCCATGGAAAGTGATTAAGAATTTATGAGTTCCACTATTGGAAATAAAAAAATGGTGCATAAGCTTTTCAAACTCATCCTTATTTTCATAACAATGATGCATTACTAGTTATAGTTCACTCAAACTATTACTTCAGAGTCGTAGTTGTAGTATACCTTAGGGGTTGTTTTCCTTAAGATTTTTTCTTGAGCTTTGATGCTATGCAAATATAGCTATAGTGTTTGAATTTGTGTGCTTTGATTCCCAAAAAAAGCAATCAAAATTAGGAGGGAGGAAAGACTCCTGAGATACATCCATTGGTATAGTGAACAATATACATGGAATGGGATAAAACAAAGGAAAAACACTATGCATACATACATACATACATACATTATAGTGGAAGGTAGTACCATCTTCTAGGAATAATTGATCGGATACATCCCATTAATTAGGATGTATAAACAACTCAAAAGAATTGTCTACTCTGTAGTTGATTATATTATAAACCTGCTCCAAAGGGTGTCAAATTTCGAATTCTTTCCAAGCTCGGCTTAATCATCATCCCATTTCAAAACTAAATAACCTTCAGTGAAATATTGGGAAGTGGATCTTTGAATGAATCATCTTTTTACAAGTTGTTGGTGTTGATGAAAATAGTCCCTAGTGGTTTCTCATTTCTCTTCCAATATTATGAGTTTATCAATCCTAATTGTCCGAGCATCATGGTGTTCTAGCTCAAGTCAGTGGGAAAATTATATAGCTATAATTTCCAAAGATAATGGTCATTTAGCCTCATTTCCATAATCTAATATGTAGGTAGATTTATCAAAGGCTTTTTTTGGAGAAATCAGGTCACACCAAAAGATGCCATGTAGTTTGGTGTGTCATTGTCTAGGATTCTCTTCCATAGTCTTTCACCTGATTTTGATCAATTTCTTGTCTAGTGACTAGAGAGACCATTGCCCTAGGAAAAATGTAAGCTTTATCAATAGTTGATAATTTTATGATCATAATATGTGATATTGGTAGCAAACACATCCCTTGATTTTTTTAATAATAGTCTTAGGCATTCTGAATCTAGTTATGATGTTATCCAATAAAGTAATAATCACTCCCTTTGTATCATATTTCAAAGCAACTACTTCAATACATCTGGTGAAATAGTTAGTAGCTATAAGAATGAATTTAATGCCAACACTCAAAAGGGGATTCATTAAACCATTTATGTCTCATCCCCATTGAATGAAAGACTCATCTTCTACATATAGGGTGAAGGGGAAATAACATTACTTTTCTTGCCCATGTGGAATTGGCATTTCTTGCATTTCTTCACCCATATGAAAGCTTTTGAAAATATCATAGGCTAGTAATAGGTCACCCTCATTATCTTTAACACAGTGGTTTGTGTAGATAACGACCACCTAAAATTCCTTGATGGAGTTATCTTAGTAGGTCCTCTACCTCCATTTATACCTATTATCTGTGTTAAAAATATGGATCCCATCCCTTCATTTGTGCATGGATTACTGTCCCCTGAACAATCTAATGGTGAAGGACCATTACCATTTGCCACAGATTGATGACTTGTTTGGTCGGATGCTGGGAGGCAATGTGTTTTTATCTTTTGGTTTAATTTAAGGATCTATGATTTATTCTTCTCACACAAGAAATGGCTTCATTCTTTATTCACCTAAAGATACAACAACATATATAACATTGTTTAAGGTTTATGTATGTTCTGCTTTACTTAGTTTTGGGATTCATTTGGTTTATTTTGATAATGATTAGAATTCAGCAAGCCAAGTGGGTATGTGTGCATGAATATTTTAGTTCCTTTTTGGTTTGGTTTTAATTTAAAAAAACATGAATAAACACACCGTTTGAGGGTTTAGTATGTTTTGATTTCATTTACTTGGTTTTAGGATTCATTTTCTTTGTTTTGTTACTGATTAGAATTCATTTTGCTAGAGAAAGGGCCATATTTGTCCTAATGTACCCCCTTGGTGTGCCCCTGTTATCTTCATCAAGAGAATGGATCCCATCTATTTGTTTGTGCATGGATTAGTGTCACTTGAACAACGTAATGGTGAGGAACCATTACCCTTTGCCATAGATTGGTGACTTTTTTTATCAGATGCTGGGAACCAAAGTGTTCTTATCTTTCTATTTGGTTTAAGGATCTAGGATTTATTCTTATTACACAAGCAATGGTTGCATTCTTTATTTCCTTGAAGATGGATCTGGGAGTGGGATCCAAAATGTCAACAAAAACAATTTGATGCCAGATGAATGTAGAAAAACATTGTTCATTGTTTAAGATTCATGTATGTTCTGGTTTCATTTACTTTATCTTTTCAGATCCATTCTCTTTTGTTTTAGTTGTAACTTGTCATTAGGATTCAACATTTGAAGTGGGTATGAATTTTAGTCATAATTTAGTGCATCAATCTTATAAAAAGACAATCAAACAAAGTTTAGGGAATTTATTGTGAAACTAAACCCTCATAAAAATAAGTTTAAACAAGTAAACACTCTGATTTTTAGGGTAGAGAGCATTAAAACTTTAAAATTCATCTGATATTTTCTTGCTTTTTAGGGACTGAAGTTCAAGGTTTGAGTTTTTGGGCTAGTGATGTCTATTTTAGGACATGAAATATGAAGTGAAGACAATCAAAAAGAGTTTGGAGAATGTAATTTTAGAAGTGAGCCGTTAAGGAAACTTTTAAAGCAAGTAAACACTATTGTACAAGTCCTACAGATGGTTTTGGCTTAAAGGAGTTTAAATGTCATTTGAAGGATTAAGTGTTACGGCTAGTGATTTTATGAGAGCCGAACCGCTAAAAATTAAAAAAAAATATTGGGGTCTGAGTGACCATAGATTTTAGGGAGCACGGATTAAATGAATAAATATAAATGTGGATTAAAGGAAAACATATATTTTATGTAGAGAAAAATTGAAAACATGAGTGCATTCTTATGATATCTGGGCAGTTTCATTATGCATAATTGAGGTAAAATGTTTTTTGTTTTGTTGGGTATCTATGCCCAGAAAGAGAACTGAAACAGATATAACATTGAAAGTGCACCAAGTATTGATTGTGTATCAATGGGGAGTGAACTTGAGCAGTCCAGATTAGCTCAGGACAGTTTAACTGCTTTAATTGTCTTAAAACTATACCAAAAGGGGGGGACAAAGTACACGTAGTTTTTTAAGCCCCTCTTAAACAAAGCTGCGGCATATATACATGACCATAACTATAACAGTGATATATATCAATGTTCAGGACAAGTCCCTTGATGTTACCAACCAAAGCTAATAGAACTGTACTACAAAAACAAACTCGATAGAGTAACTGTACCAGATTTTACAGCATAGAGCAGAAATAGTGAAAGCTGAAATCTTAAATCCTACAAAGAAAACCACCTGGGGTGCCACTAGAACCCAAGGTCATCAAATTTATCCCCAAAGTGTAAACCAAAATAAGCTGCTTTTTATTTCTATGCCTAGAATTTACAAATGATATTGCTGGTGTCATTCTGCTTTCAAGCTTCATCTGTGAGGCCTCTTAATGCCTTAGAGTGAAAATGATTCTTCACCTTCAAAAGCCAGAAACAGTTTGTAAATTGTAGCACATCCTGCTGTCCTCAGAGTCAGGCAAGATGAAATTAGTCAGAGGCTTTGAACTATCCTTCACCACAGTAACTAGATATGGTGACTGGCTTTGATGGATTCTGAAGACCATTTCAAGATAATGGGGTCCTTTCCCCCTTATTTAAGCTCTGACAGAATTCCTTTAAAACACCGGATGTTTCTTGCTAACGAAAGGAGACACGATATCAAGATCCAAGATCCCCTTTTATCAAATGAATGGACCCAAAATCAAAAACTTTGAATTCCTGCTTAATATCATCATCAAACGAGATAGAATTATCTGGGGACCTACTTCAGGTGTTTTGAGCAGTGATGAGAGAGGGAATCCGGACAATGCCTTTTCACTTTGCCCCTTCTAATATCCCCAAAAAGAAACATAGGAATTTTATAGTGTGTTTATGAGCTGAATGGAACTCAAAAATAAAGTTTAAACAAGCACTCACAATGACAGAAGATAGCACAAAAATAACACTTATAAAGCAAACCAGACTCAGATTTTCAACTAACTCACTTTTCTCTATGATTAAGCCAGCAGATTAATATCACCAATTTGTGCAAGAAATCCACTTGCCACCTAGTGGCCTTTTTTTCACCATTTTCCTATGTGAAGGTGAGGAATCTCATTGCCAGATTAAGTAACAAGGGAAAAAGGCATTGACTGAAATAGAAAACACATTTCTTTGAGGCATCATTGTAGCAATGACTGAAATATTAACGAAGATTTTATCTAGACTCGGAGCTTCCTTAAAGAAATGGTTTAAGGTGCCAGCATCTAAGTGTTCCTTTGTTCATACTTCATAGTAGAGATGAAAGCAAATTGAGGCAAAAATCGAAACACCTAATTGATTTGCAGATTAAGGCTGTTATGAAATTTCTGGAACTGCAAATGCTTGGAGTGGGTGTGTCAAATGGAAAAATACATGCAAAGTCTTCTCTAGGAATAGTTGGTGGTTGGATCTCTTCAAAGATCTTCACTTGCAGTGTTTTGTGCTCTCAACTGATATTATCCTCCCAATATGAGCTTCAAAGCATGTTTTTTGTAGGGCAAGATTCAGGGAGTAAGTTGGAAGGATGGGCTATCAATTAGTGCCTTTTTGTTAGCTGCTTTGAGACACATTGTATGTACTTAGCCGTGGAATTCATACATCCATTCATGACTTGTGTCAGATGCTGGAATGGGGTTCTGTAAAAAAGAAGAATAATGAATAAACGTGACAAGAGTCAACAATAAAAACTCTTTTGTTTGAATTTACTTTATATAATATATGTTTATTTAATCAACAATTATGTCTACCTTGCATTGCATATCATCAAACTGGAAAAATACTATAATTTGACCTTACATCTTTTTAATTTAGCAAAACAAATTACTCATATGATCTTTACATAACCTCACAATATACTTAAATATTATTATTCAATCTAAGAGAAAATAATAAGAAACAAAGAAACACTAATTAAAAATCAACATTGTTGAGTGAAGAGCTATGATGTAGATGTAGACCAATTTTCATAGCTCTCTAAATTAGTATTTCTTGAACCACTTCTCTCCGCAAGCAAAGGTGAGATATTTATTGGTAATTGAAAAGTCATAGGAGTACCAAGAAATGCACCTCTTATTTTTTCTAATCTCTCAACTATCTCCATCATATTTGGGCGTTGTTGAGGCAGCTCACTTGTGCAAGCCAGCTATACTTGCATAAGATGAGTAAGGCATACCAATACTTTTGATATCTCTGGGTCATTAGCATCATTAAATAGGTTGTTATCCACCACTTCTATAATTTTATTTGGAAAATACATACATACCCACTTTTGAAGATTGATTTGATGACCTTCTACAAAAATGTCACTTGTTGGTTTCCTCCTTGTCAACAACTCCAAAAGTAGAATGCCATAGCTGTATACATATCTTTTTGTTTAAAGATTTCCACCCATTCCATACTCTATAACACAATACATTTTTTAGATATTCTCAAGCAATTTTAAGTATTCATACAAAATAGAAAAATAAACTATTGATAATGTTTTTTTATAGTGAAAAATCTATACCTGGTGCAATGTAACCAATGGATCCTTTGAGTGCATTTGTAGAAGTCAATGAATCCATTGAATTTCCAAATAGTACTTTGGCGACGCCAAAGTCTACTATATATGGATTCATATCATCCCCTAACAGCATATTACTAGGTTTCAAGTCACAATGAATCACTTGCACAAAACAATGATGATGCAGATATGCAATACCTTGTGCTATCTCCATTGCTATTTTTAATCGATCATTCAAATTTAATTTGCATTCTTCTTCTCCCTAAGGATATAGCCATTTTTCCAAACTTCCATTTGACATAAATGGAAGAACCAGTGCTTTAAAATCAAATTTGGAACAAGCCGAAATGATTTTGATCACATTGCAGTGCCTAACTCTTTTTAATACATTGCATTCTCTGATAAAACTTTGGTGAGAATTCTCATCTTGAAAATTGAAAACTTTAACAGCAATATTTGTGCCATTGTTTAGAATCCCTTTATAGATAGATCCAAAACTACCAACTCTTAAGAGATTGGTCTAGCTAAACCCCCCAGTTGCTTCTACAAGCTCTTCATATGAAATTATTGGGGGTCCTACATTAAGGGCAACCATTTTCTGACTTGTATGTCTCCTTATGTAGCAATATAGTAACAATAATAAATATATGATGAAGATTGAAATGCCAATCACAACTAGTACCATTACCTTTTTGAAGACTAAAAATTGTTTGTGTTTGAAATGAGAACAAGGCTGTAAATTTATCCATGTGCCACAAAGACCAGGATTACCCATAACTATAGACTCACCAAGTGTTGCAAAAACTCCTCCCATTGGAATCTCCCCTGTTAACCTGTTTGAAGAAAGATTGATATGCTGAAGAATTTTCATCTCTTTGAATGCCATCGGGATTGCACTAGACAAATTATTGTTAGAAAGATCGATGTCTTCAATATTTTTTAGATGAGTGAGTGATGCTGGTATCGAGCCATCAAAGGAATTCCAAGAAAGATTCAAATAGTGCAAATTTGTGCAGCTTGACAGTGCAACTGGAATTCCACCTGAGAAGTTATTTAGAGACACATCTATAGCTTAGACCATTACCATTTTGCTCATCTCTAAAAGAGAACCTTGTAGCATATTTCTGGAAATGTTGAAATATAACTGGAGATTTGGAAGCCCTGCAACTTCTGGAGGTATGTTTCCTATGAGTTTGTTGTAAGACATGTCTACTTGTTCCAAATTTTTGCATCTCCCTAAACTGGTAGGTATTTTCCCTACCAGTTGATTGTGATCAAGAAGAGGAACTCTTAGTTGAGAAATATCCCCAAGACTGTCTGGAATTTGCCCTGAAAGCATGTTTTCACTTAATGATAACAACCCAAGGCTTTTTGCCTAACCCAAACATTTTGGAATTGTTCTATATAAATTATTCTTATGCAAAAACAATCTTTCTAGGTTTGGAAGTTGATTGAGTGTGGATGGAATGGTCCCATTCAAAAGATCTATGAGTGTCAAGTTTGTCAAGTTGCCAATTTCACTTGGTATGTTTCCCTCAATTTTATTAGAAAACAAGCTCAACAAGAATACCACCATGGAGTCTGTTTACACACAAATCCAAGCGAGTTAAAGAGGACAAGTTTCCTAGGGAGGAGGGAATTGTGCCCGTCAGCTAGTTTAATCCCAATCCAATGGCCTTTAAATTTGAGAGAAGACCAAGCTAGGAGGGAATGGTCCCGGTCTGATGGTTATAAGACAGTCTAAGCATTCTTAAACGAAAAAGCCTTCCCAGCTGAGGTGGAATTTGGCCGTAGAAGCTATTATTCTTGAGAGAAGTACTATAAGGAAAGACAGGTTTCTTAGAAAAGGAGAGATGGGGCCAACTAAAGACATACCAGTCAGATTCAAGGAAACCACCCATTGTCGACGATGAGAGCAGATAACGCCGCTCCAATTGCAAGTGTTGTGATTGGGAGACCAATCATGAAGAGAATGAATGGAGAGGGAATTCTTGAAAGACAGAAGAGCATGTTAATCGGAATAATAAGGAGGAGAAGAATGTGAGATGTGAGCAGGCAATGCACAAAGAAACAGCAACATTAAAACACAGACAATCTTCATCTTCATCTTTATTCAGAATGGGAGATATAAAAATTCCGTTTACATGTAAAAGGGTTTATAGGAATGCTTTAGTCTTGCACGTCGGCCACTCTCAAACAAAATTGATGTCATGTGATTGGAACATAATGTACAAAATGAATATGATATCTTGACTTTTCGGTTTGCGGATAATTGTTTTATGGTCCCTTCTTTTAATAATTGTATTTCATTTGTCTATGTAAGGGTCATATTGTTAAATTATTTTACGTCTTTATTTAAATGTCTTGAACATTACTTTTTGTAGAAAATATAATATTGTGTGTTTGACTTATACGAATCTTCACATACATATATGGGCTCATACTCGATTAAAATTGGTCCATATAACTTTTCTTAAGATAAAGGGATGGAAAATTAATACAGCCATGAGGAATGGAATCTAATGTGGGAGGTAACCAAAACAAAAGTTGATAATAACTTCAATAGTGACGGAATACGAAAATTTTATGTTGATGGGGCAAATGAAAAAATGGAGTTGATGCTGGAATGGATTTATACTTTTTGAATGATAGTAACTCTCTACATTGATTACAACTAATATCAGTTGCAATCCAGTTGCACCAAAAATGTTTTTGAATATGAATTTCTTGCCCTGGGTTTACATATTTCTAATAATAACAAAATGAAACTGCTTTGAATATTTGAAGACACTGAATTAATAGTTAATTAGGTGTGGTCACAATGTGAGACCAAAAACTCCATGTTAATAGCTTATAACAATATGGGTTTGGATCTCCTAGAGTGCTTTGATGTAGTTGATCTTCAGGCTATTCTTAGAACAATTATTTTTTGAAACAAATCGACTGGAAGTAGAAGGATCCCAATTCTACCCTAATCCCCCACCGTCCCCCCAAATACCTTATTAAGAATGAAATATATATAACTCCTCGTCCTAACTTTCGTGCTCAAAAGTGATAAACACTAGAAAGTGTTTAATAATGACCAATAGATCAATATAATTATACAATTGGAAACCGATTTATTTGAGGAAATGAAGTCAAACATCTAGGATGCATATGAAGAATGTATCTTCAATCAAAGAGTAATAAACTATCAAAGGATTTGATCACACTCTAAAGCATATTTACCCCAGATGATCAATTGAGAGGAGGAAAAGGGAACATGATGTTTAGTCCCAAAGATTACAAGGATGTTCATTACTTCGAAGGACATATCATGAAATTAGGAAAGGTTTTCACTCCTAAGAATGGAAAAACATTCTTAAAAATCTACATTAAGTTTGAATATATCATCACTTGGAATTGTTATGATTTGAAATGTGACAAATAATATGCCATCCAACACAAAATAGTGTTATTCCTTAGACAAAATAATGTTAGACAAAATTAGAGACCAATGAAACCTAAGATTGAACTTCTCAGGAGGAAGGTGTTGTCAAAATTGGTTAAGAGTCATATCATCTACCCTATCAAACACTCATAATGGGTGGCTAACCTAGTCTCGGTGAGGAATAAAAATAGTGATATTTAGCTTTGTGTAGATTTCAAAAACCACAATATCGCTTCCCAACAATATCATTATCTCATACTATCTATGGAGCATATTTTATAAACACTAGCAGGCTCAGAAAGATTCTCCTTAATGGATTCTCTGGCTACAACTAGGTTTGGGTAAAATATGGGCACCCACACAAAACAACATTACCACTAAATGGGGTACATATTCCTACCAAAAAATTACTTTTGGATTATCCAATGTAGAATAAACTTTCCAAAAAGTAATGAACATTAATTTAAAGGGGCTTACTAATAAGATGATCTTAGTATACTTAGTTGACAACATTTTTTTCAAAAGATAAGAGGAAGACTTTGAACACCTAGAAAATATTTTTGAAAGATGCAAGGAGTTTTTTTATTCTCTCAATCCCAAAAAAATAATTATTATCATACACAAAAAAAATTCCTAGGGCACACTGTTTCAAAAAATGGTCCATCTATTGATCCAGAAAGAGTCTTTTCCATCCCAAAACTATCTCTTCCTTCACATAAAAATGTTTTGCATTTTTTTCTAAGAAATATTATTTTCATAAGGACAAATATGGCCCTTCTCTATAAAAATGGATTCTAATCACTAACAAAACAAACAAAATAATCCTAAAACCAAGTAAATAAAAGCAGAACATAAGAAACCCTCATAACGATGTGTTTATTCATATTTTTTCAACATAAAACTAAACAAAAAGACAAAAAAAAAAAGAATCCAGGCCCACATAACCACTTGACTTGCTGAATTCCAATCACTATCAAATCAAACCAAGTAAATCCCAAAACCACGTAAATGAAAACAGAACTTACATAACCCTCAAATAGTGTGTTTATTTATGTTTTTTCAATGTCAAACCAAACAAAAAAGTAAAAAAATATATCTATACCAACCTACCCACTTGGCTTGCTGAATTCTAATCAGCAACAGAACACACTAAATGAATCCCAAAACCAAGTAAATAAATGCAGAAACTCTCAAACAATGTGTTTATTCATACTTTTTCAATCTATTTTTTTTTAATTGTTTATTTTAATTTAATAAGATCGGTGGAGATCTACATACCTATTTTATAACAAGGGATCCTTTGGGTCCAATGATAATATAAACAAAAATCAGATTGCCATCACCCACTTCTTTTACTGTGAGCTCTCTTACATTGCTGTGTCCAGTCTTCTATGCCAATGTGGGTGTGTTGTTAATGTACTCTAAAAGGCTTTTTTCATCCAATGCAAAGAAGTTTTCAAATTTTTGGCTTCCCATCTCTGAGGTAGTTTGGGTGCTGAGAAGAATGTGATTGTTGTTGTGGATAATAGGTACTTTAATTGACAGTCTTCATGTTAAAACACATTCAATGAATCTGGGCAAGGAGGAATGGAATTGACATATTATGAGGAATCATGCTTTATCTAAATACGATTAGATATCTACATACCTATTTTGAAGGGAAATATGAATAGAAAAATAAACAAGAAAACAAGAACTATTTACCTGAAACTCAGAAAGCTACTGCTTCTTTAAAAAACACAATTTTATTCATCTTCTTTTTCCCTTGATTACAATGTGCGCCCAAGCGTCTTTTTATAGATTTAAAATCTAAACAATAACTGAAAATAGACTCATCTATTATTAGCTTCAACTACTTAACTAACTGCTTGTTCAAACAAACTCCTATCTAACTGATTCTTAACTAACTCAATCCTAACTGTCAGTTTACTAACTGATGCTTAACAACTTGCATGCATGAGTGGAGGTGGGAGAAATTATCTCTAACTAGCTTGAGTTTCTAGCACTCCCCCTTAATTTCTACCACTTACAATTTTAGCATTTACAATGCCTAAATTTTGTCTCAAATAATCAAAGGTCTCTTTTGGTAATGCCTTTGTAAATATATCTGTTAGTTGATCTTTAGATCTACAAAAATCCAGATGGATTTCTCCATTGTTCACTAATTCTCTGATAAAGTGAAATATTGTATCTATGTGCTTGCTCCTCTTGTGAAGCACGTGATTTTTTGATAAAGCGATTGCTGATTTGTTATCACAGAAGATTGGTGTTGACTCCTTCTATCCCTGTAATAAATATTTCAATATTCTTCTCATCCATGTTGCTTGACATGCTGCTGATGTGGCTGCAACATACTCTGCTTCAGCTGATGAAAGTGTCACTATAGGCTGCTTTTTGGATGCCCATGTGACCACACCTGTGCCTAAAATAAAGGCATGTCCAGAAGTACTCTTTCTATCATCAACGCTACCTGCAAAATCACTATCTGTAAAACCAATCAAAGTAAAATCGTTAGATGTGGAATATAAAATTCCATAATCTGTAGTTCCTGCCACATCTTAATATCTTTTTTTCAACTTGCCAATGTGAGTCTTTTGGTGACTCCATGAATCTTGAGATTAAACTAACCCCATAACTGATATCTGGTCTAGTAGCTGTAAGATACATCAAACTTCCAACTAGCCTTTTGAATATTGTAGAATCAACATTGGATCCTTTGTCTTCTTTGCTAAGTTTAGTCCCTGTAGCAACTGGTGTAGGTGCTGGTTTACAATTCAGCATCCTAAATCTCTTTAACACATCCTTTGCATAGTTTGTTTGACAGATAAGAATTCTTTTCTATGATTGTTCAACTTCTATTCTCAAAAAATACTTCATTAATCCCAAATCTGTCATTTCAAATTCTTTCTTCATTGCTGATTTAAAAGTGTCTACAGACAAATTTCCAGTAAAAATCAAATCATCAACATATAAACACACAATTAAAATTTGACCTTCTTTGCTGATTTTTGTGTACAAAGTAGGCTCACTATCGCTTCTGTTGAATCCTTTGCTTAACATATAAGAATCAATCCTACTATACCATGCTCTTGGTGCTTGCTTAAGACCATAAAGGGCCTTCTTCAATTTGTAAACTTTTTCTTCATGTCCTTGAACTTCATAACCTGTGGGCTGTTTCACATATACTTCTTCATCTAGAAATCCATTCAAAAAAGCTGATTTTACATCCATTTGATATACATACCAATTATTTTGAGCAGCTATGGATAATACCATTCTTACCGTATCCAGTCTAGCAATTGGTGCAAATGTTTCATTATAGTCAACTCCATGTTCTTGTGCAAAACCTTTTGCAACTAACCTTGCCTTGTGCTTTTCAATATTTCCATCTGCATCAAATTTAGTCTTATAAACCCATTTAACTCCAATACAATCCTTACCTTGAGGTAGAATAGTTAGATCCCATGTTTAATTTTTTTCTATAGCATTCATCTCTTCATCCATTGCTTTTAGCCAATGTTCCTCATTAACTGCTTCTTCATAATACATAGGGTCATGAGTGAAAAGAGCAAAATTTGAAACCAAATCTAATTTCTCTTCTTCTTGATTATAAATCTCATTTAAACTTCTCATCTTCTTACCTTTAAATCTTGCTCTTAAAGTAGCAAGAGTTGGATCTGATTCATTACTTACTTGTGAATTTGGAGTAGGGTGACCTGCATGACTAGATTCACCTTATTCAAACCTCCTGGGGGTTCTTACTAGAGTGCTTGTGCCTGCTTGTGGAGAGGATTGTCCACCTTGAAAATTTTGTTCTTCTTCAAAAACTTTTTCATCCTGTGGAATTGGTGCCCCAACAATGATGGTGCTACCATCCCATGCTTCTGCTTCCTTAAATTCAACATCCCTGCTAATAATCACTTGCTTTGAAATTGGGTTATATAGCTTGTATGCCTTTGATTCTTCAGAATAGCCAATAAAAATGCATTTCTCACCTCTATCATCAAGTTTCTTTCTCAATTTAGATGGTATAAGAGAATATGCTACACAACCAAAAATTCTGAAATGATATACACTATATTTCTTACCACTCCATGCTTCTTGTGGAATTCGATCTCTGACACTCTTTGTTGGGCTTCTGTTCAGAATATACACTGCACAAGCTACTGCTTCTGCCCAATTTTCATTTGACAAGTGTTTAGCTTTCAACATGCTTCTTTCCATTTCCATGATTGTTCTATTTTTTCTTTCTGCTACACCATTCTGCTGTGGTGTGTACCTTGTAGTCAACTGTCTTTTGATTCCATGATATCTGCAAAAATTTTGAAATTGATTAGACATATATTCACCTCCTCTATCTGATCTGAGTACCTTGATATATCGGCCACTCTGCTTTTCAACCATTGCCTTGAATTCTTTAAACTTTCCAAATGCTGCAGATTTGTTTTTGAAAAAGTAGATCCAAGTCTTTCTGCTAAAGTCATCAATGAAGGTTAGAAAATAAGTACTACCTCCAAATGATGGAGTTTGCATTGGTCCACATAAATCACTATGGACTAACTCCAATATTACCTTAGCTCTATATGAGCCTCCTACTGGAAAACTCTCTCTATGCTGTTTTGCCAAAATACAACTGTCACATGAACTTCCTGGCTGTTCTATTGGTGGTAAACCCTTCACCATATTTTTCTTCTGTAACAAATTTAAAGCTCCAAAATGTAAATGTACATACCTTAAGTGCCATAGCCATGATTGATCTAGCTGTATGAATTTGAAGTGTGCTTCCTCTTTTCCTTGGATGCACTGAATATGAAGAGGGAACATGCGATTCTTGGTCATCTCCACTTTTCCTATCAACCTGTCACTTGGAACCTTGTCCAATATTGTGCAGACATTATCCATAAAAGATACTCTGTAACCTTTCTGCACTAACTGACCAACACTCAAAAGATTATGTTTTAGTCTAGGTACAAAATAAACATCAAGTATAAATCTTCTTTCACCATTCTTGGCCAAAACATTTATGACACCTTTACCCATGACATCTACTATGATATCATTTCTTAGTTTCACTTTTGATCTTACAGAATCATCAAGACTAGCAAAAAATTCTTTATTTCCTGTCATATGATTACTGCATCCACTGTCTAAAAATCAAATATCTTTAGCTTTTTTTTGAGTAACATTACAAGTAAGAAACATGCTTCCAGAACTAGATTCCCCTGTGTAATTAGCATTCTACTTGTACACATATCCTGGTTTATTTCTGCAGTCACTGGCATAATGACCATATTTCTTGCAGTAATAACATTGAACATTAGATTTATCAAACCTTTGAGAACCTTGCTGTGAGTGGTTGTGACCACGTCCTCTGTTGCTGTAGTTTCCTCTACTACTGTAGTTTTGATTATTGTTCTCACCTTTCTCTGAATTGTTCTTTCCATATCTGCCTCTACCTCTTCCTCTGAAGCTTGACCTGGCTCTTCCTCTTCCTCTGCCAACTGATACCTGTGACTTGAATGCATTCTCAAGAGAAGAGTTATTCCTATTCATTTTGGATTCATGTGTTAACAAAGAACCTATTAATTCATCTTTAGAAAATTGTTCTAAATCCTTAGTTTCTTCAATAGCTACAACTATAGCATCAAATTTACTGGGTAAACATCTGAGTACTTTTTCTATGATCTTCTGATCCGTGATAGTTTCTCCATTAGATCTAATTTGGTTCACTATATTCAAAACTTGACCCATAAACTGATCTATTGATTCTGATTCATTCATTTGCAAATTTTCAAAAGTTCTCCTTAGAGTGCAATTTAGCAATTTTTACCTTCGTATTACCTCTATAGGTAGTCTTTAGGATTTTCCATGCCTCTCTGGATCTCGTTGCTGCTGCAACTCTGGAAAATATCGATTCATCCAATCCCTGTTGGATTATAAATAAGGCTTTTGCATCTTTCTTTCTGTTCTCTTTAAGGTGGTCTTTTTGTGCTTGATTTAACGCCAAATGGGCTACCTCGTCCTGCGGTTCTACAAAACCACTTTCTACCAACTCCCATACATCTTGTGAGCAAAATAACATTCTCATCTTAATTGCCCAAAAATCATAATTCTTACCATCGAAAATGGGAATTTGAGGCTGTGAAATACTGTTATATGCTGTCATTTCTTACACGATTTGCATTCACGGCTGCTGTTCGCTTCTTCTCAGTCTTTCTTTCAACAAAACTGCACCTTTTCACCTTGATGCGTTGACCGTGACAGCTACAAGTGCTGCCTGCGCTTCAGCGTTACCCTGTGTGATTTTTTTATTTTTATTTTTAAAAAAAACCCACGTTTTGACTAAGAATGATTGAGCACCAACTCTCTCCTATGACTTGGAGCCACTTCTCAGTCTCCTTAGCTCTTCTCAGCTAACTGTGCACTTTTGTTGCACTCCTTCCAGCAAAATTGTTGACTGCTGACTGCGTGTCAAACTATTGATTGCGCCTTCCTTCTGATCACGTCTAACAGCTACGATCTCCACAAAAGCGCACCTTTTTGTCTTGCTGTGGACTGTGCTGACTGGGCGCTTTTGGCTGCGCTGACTTGTCTATACCTTACTGGTCGCGCTTCTTTTGGCTGCTCTTCTTTTAGCGCCAAACTTATGCTAATTAACAACTGCACCTTTCTTTGACCTGCTAGGTTTTCTTTGCTTACCAAAACTGTTGTGCACTCCCAGGTTGGACGTTGACTGCGCCCTTCTTTGATTTACTTTTGTTACTTTTAAACTGCTGCGCCGACTAGGCTTCTGCTGGGTCGTCCCTTCTTGGTGCTTCTCTTTTTTTTTTGTGTTGACTGCTAACTATGGCGTCCCCACGACTTCTATAGAGGCGTCTTACAAAATCCAGCGATCTCCAAAAATTGTGCGACTTCTCCTTATCTGGCGCTGCAAGTTCTGTGATCTGACTTTTCTTGCTAGGCAGTTCTCTACTGAGCGCGCCAAGCTTTTCTTGAGATCTTTAGGCTCTGATACCAATTTGAAGGGAAATACGAATAGAAAAATAAACAAGAAAACAAGAACTGTTTACCTAGAACTCAGAAAGCTACTGCTTCTTAAAAAAACACAATTTTATTCATCTTCTTTTTCCCTTGATTACAATGTGTGCCCAAGCGTCTTTTTATAGATTTAAAATCTAAACAATAACTGAAAATAGACTCATCTATTATTAGCTTCAACTACTTAACTAACTGCTTGTTCAAACAAACTCCTATCTAACTAATTGTTAACTAACTCAATCCTAATTGTCAGTTTACTAACTGATGCTTAACAGCATGCATGCATGAGTGGAGGTGGGAGAAATTATCTCTAACTAACTTGAGTTTCTAACATGTTTTATAACAAGGATCCTTTGGGTCCAATGATAATATAAACAAAATTCAGATTGCCATCACCCACTTCTTTTACCGTGAGCTCTCCTACATTGCTGTGTCCGGTCTTCTGTGCCAATGTGGGTGTGCTGTTGATGTACTCTAAAAGGCTTTTTTCGTCCAATGCAAAGAAGTTTTCAAATTTCTGGCTTCCCATAACTGTCTCTGAGGCAGTTTGGGTGCTAAGGAGAATGTAATTGTTGTTGTGGATAATAGGTCCTGTAATTGACAGTCTTGGTCTTAAACACATTCAATGAATCTGGGCAAGGAGGAATGTAATTGAATTATTATTCAATAGCTGTGAGAACCAAGGAATTGACATCTTATCATGAATCGTGCTTTACTTTGAGCATGATTCTTCCGATGGGTTGAGTCGGATGGGATGGCTGTGTGACCAATTTTACGCACTATATTTTATTTTATTTAATTTTTTATTTTGATTATGATTATGGGAGGAATGGAATTGAATTATTATTTGGAATTGAATTATTATCAGGAATCACGCTTTAATTTAAGTTGGATGGGATGGCCATGTGACCATATTTACACTGTAAATTTAATTTAATTAATAAATTAATTATCATTATTTTTAATGGGCGTCTGGGATGAGGTATTATTTTGACAATTATTTTTTGGCTAGGTATTGTTGTAGGTATTTGTGATGTGAGAGAGAGAAATATAATGGTTGGGATTTTTTTTTAAAATTATAATATTAAAAAAATTATAGTAGATACTAGAGTTTAGTTTATATATTAAATTTATAAATTATTTTTGGAATATTTTTTCTTTTTTGAAGTTTTTTTTTTTCAGAATAAATTTTTTAATATGGTTTTATTTGATAATATTAAAAAATATTTATAAAAAAATAATAATTAATAAAAATATATTATTTATTTTATTTAATTATGCATCCTTTTTAATTTTTTATTAACATAATATTGTAGAAGAAGTTAAATAGATGGCATTGATTAACTAATTTTAGTTAATTTTTAAATCTTAAATTTGTTTTATTAAATTAACATTTATAATTATTTTTTATTTTATTTATAATTTATTGTTTAATTCATTTTTGAGTGGTATGGAAGGGGGATTGACCCATAAATTGGATAGAAGGTCAATGTGAGTGCCCTTTGAACTGTGTGAGATGGTTGCCTATTACATATGGGTATTTAGATTTAGAACGGGATCGAGCACAGATCATTTATAGATAAGGCCTTGTCTATCGAGCGAAGTTGTTGGCGATCCCCATCATATAACATATGAGATCGTCTCTCTAGATGTCCATTATCGGTGATCCCCATCATGCAACGACAATGGTGCATGGTCCTTCTTACTCAAACAATTTTGTGTGCAATCCCTAGCCCACCAAATCGATAGTGCCAGAATATAAGACCCCTCTGTTAGTGTATGCGTTCATCCATCATGGAGTGTTTATAAAAGAGATGAACCAATGACCCATGACTCGTCTATAGAGTGAGACAGAGTAAATGACCCCATCATGCCCTTATATATATATATATATATATATATATATATATATATATATATAAGGGGGCCATGGCATGACCTCTCTCTATTTGTATGGCGTGGGGTTATTCCATTGGATTGTTCCATCTGTGTTCCATTCATGATAGGTGGGATCCCCATATATTATAGAAAATTGTTTAAAAATAAGATGATATTGTGAAATTTTTTAATATAATTTTTTTATTATTTCAAATTACATAAAATTATTTCTCATTTAATTTATAATTTATTAATCTCTGTTAAAAATAATTAAATTTAGAATTGTTTAGAGATAAAATTTATAATAAAAGTTGACATCAACAACTCTAATTTTTAATTATATGTTAAGGATTTATGAATTAGCATATATTTAAAGTTATTAAAATTTTTCTATATCCTTATTAAAAGTATAATAAAGTGTATCTTAAATACCTTTATTTGAAAAAGTATTAAGAAATATCAATTTTAATATTTTTATTTTAGAATTTTTATAAATCATAATTATTAATAATTTAATTATCTTCTTCGTAAATTTTATATTAATCAGATAAATTATATCAATCTAAATCAATTTAATTATATCGATATGTCAAATTTGAAAAAATATTTCTAACTATTCAAATATTTTAATATTAATTAAATAATAGTGAAGGTTAAAAAGTAAGGTGATCAATAGTTATGCACAACCAAAACTCTATCTCGATAGAAAATATCGGCTCAACAACAACCAATGCTTAAGACTCCCTTGCTAGTCGGGAAAAACTAAGTGAAAAAATAGGAACCAAACTAAGATCAATTCTTACAGATAAACCTCAACAACCCACCCACAACTTGAAGTTCATAATTTTCAAGGTCATAACACATTTTTTTGTCTTTACTCTTTCAACCTCTACCCAGAGCTCCAGATGAGGATCAACAATAACCGTCTATAGCTGAGGTTCAACTGGAGCTTGATCCTTATCAAACTTAAATGTTTTATATTAATGTGATCTCTTGATTCCTCCACTAGTAACAAAACCTAACAATGTCATTTTATATGAAGAATCATCCAAAGATGCCTCTTTCATAGCCTCTGCTTCAACATTTTTTATTGTTCCATTTTTATATGTTTTCTTGACCTCAGATGTCTCCATATTAGTTAAGACTTCCTCTTCTTTATCTTTCGAAAGAGGATGCCCATACGGCTACCAACCTTTAAATTTAATAGGATGTTTTTTTTTAGTTTACTTGCTTGATCCATACTCCCTAGAGATGATCAGTTTGACGCTAGAAATGACATCTACAAGTAGTGTTGTCATAATCTAAGGTTTGAATCTAATGAAAATTATCATGATTCAGTTTTATTCTATTTAGGAGACCTTTGCTAAGATCCACCTCCACATTTTGTATAGTTAAAAAGTCTTAATTAAGACCTCTCACTATCCATTTTGATGAATCTTCCCAACATATTTTCAATGACTTCACATATTGAAGGGTCCTGGAAGGCAAGCAAAAGATTTGGGAGTCAAACACAAACCAACATTCTAGAAAAAAAGGTATAGCCAAAACATTATCAATCTTAGATTGACTTATAACAAAAAGAAAAAATTATAAGTGACAATCAAATTTAAAAACAAAATTGGACATGACTAGTAATACACTTGGCATGCAATTGAGTGCTTCCTAGTTCGAAGTCAACAATTTGAAACCTACACCTTTGGCGGTCTCACTCATGCTCATTGGACTTTATCAAGATGAAGATGGGTTATGGTATATATGACCTTGAATTAGAAACCTAAACATCACAAGATTCAAGCAGGATGAAGAATGAAGGTGGTTGTTAGTTATTGGAGTAGAAATCTAGACCTAGGTAGAGATATTGAAAGATTGTAATCGATTCTTATCGTAATAAAGAAAATTAAGATCATAATTACAATTAAACACATGTACATTATATAGCTCATCACCACACTCCCTTTGCCATTATAAAATGCCCTCAATGTAATTATTTTAGATTTTTCACATACCACAATTATTAATAACTTCATTATTTTCTTTGTAAAAATTTCACTAATTAGTGATAACCCCTGTCAATTTAACTAACCCAATATTATAAGCTTATAAAAAATATGATAAAAATAAGAGGCTCTAAACTCCACTATATAACTAAGATATTTTAAAATAAATACACTTACAAACATTACACTATGCCAACACACCTCTTACTAACTACCATTATAAAATACCTCTCAACATAATAATATTTATAACTAATTTTACTTTATTGATATTATTATATTATAGAATGTTTGAGTTTCTTACCTTTTACTTTCAACTATGAATGGGTTGAATATAGGTAGGATTACACAAAACCAACCAATTGAATCAACCCACCAATCTTTTTGATATTTTATATTAAATTGATTAGTTTTTATAAAAAATAAAAATAGATTTTAGAAATATATTATTTTTAATAGTTTGAAGTTTTTATTATTATAATTATTTTTAAAATTCTTCTTATAATTATATTAAAAAATATTTTCAATATTTGAATAAAAATAAAATTTAATAGATAATTATTATCATAAAATTTTAATTATTAAAATAAGAAATAAACAAATACTAGTATACATATACTAGATAAATTTACTTAAAATATATTTAGAGATATAAGAATGATATATCTCACCATATTCTACATAAATTTAATTAAGATATGAATATTAGTTTATATATTTTCATATAAATATTTTAAAATTCTGATTTTGTTAATGTATTTTATATATGTTATTAAATTTTTAATTATATATCCATAATTTAGATTTTTATTGCATTGAAGGTGTTATATTGGCAAGGCCATTGCATATGTTTATCTTGACATCTTTTTATGCCTATTCTATAGATAAAACATTGCCACGTGTACACCCAACCATATACTTGTTTTGCTAAAGTCTTTTTTATTGTTCAAGGAATGAAACATGTGTAGGGTGTAGTACCCACAATCATCGAAACCACCACCTTCCTTGCATAAAATGTCAATCTAACAATTATAAGTAGAAAATCAAGTAAGAAGTCATTAATCTCTTGCACGTATTATGTACAGATTATGGATCAAAGTGAATGTATGTTACTCCATGTTTGATGAAAAGCTAAAAAATGGCTTCTCCAATGCATTCTATTGTGCTTTTGATTATTACAACCTTTCCTTCTAGTTTGCATTTAATTAAAAAAATATTATTACATATTGATGGATCATAACAAGGTTAGCATTGTTTCAAAAGGCTTCTCTGTTAGGATCTTATAGTACAATTGATTACTTTTGTGTAAGCAACTAAACACGGAATTAAACCAGAATCAATAAGTAACTAGAAATCAGAAATATCAAAGAATAAGAGATACAAGAAACAATGAAAACTTGTATTAAACTCTTCCAAAAAGAAATACAATGAAGAAATCTCTCTTTCTTCCACACCTCTCAGATGTACAGATCTCTTTCCCTCAAGAGTTCTCTCTCTTTCTCAATTACAACTTACAAACTATGAAGATCTAACCCTATTATATAACACTAGGATTCATGAGCTATGCACTCTCCACCGTTAGATGCACTTCTTAATCAAAGGTTCAAATCAGTCCTGCCAAAAATAGAAACGCGGACTCAAGACTAATAGTTAATCTTATCATGCAAACAATCTGTTCTCCCACAAAAATAGACTTCTAGAATGCACAAGTGACTGATGTCGGTCCCTGTCTGTCTGCATATGATCGATGTCAGCCGATCCCTAACTGACGTCGGCAGCTTCCGATCGACCCCTGACCAATGTCGATCGATCCTGATCGATGTCGGTGACTGTGTAGTCCAACAACCTCTGTATTTGCTCATCTGGTGAAGCTTTTAGCTCCACAACTAAACAATCTCCCACTTGGAGATAAACAGCTGCACCTGTACCTGTACAGCAACATCCTCTAGCTTGTTTCTCCATCTTCAAGTTCAATCTTGAAGACCAACAAAAGTTGAATGAAGATTCAACTTCTCTTTTGTTACCGACTTTGTTGACATATCAACAGGGTTCTTATCCGTATGGATCTTTTCCAGCTTCAACTCACCATCCTCCAATACCTGTCTAATGAAGTGATACCTAAGCTGTATATATTTGGTTCTTGAATGAAAGGCTGAATTCTTTGACAAATGAATTACACTTTGACTATCACTGTACAATCTGCAACTCTTTTGCTCCTTTCCCAACTCTTCCATGAACCGAGTCATCCATATCATTTCCTTGCTAGCCTCTATGACTGTAATGTATTCTTCCTCTGTAATAGACAAGGCAACAACCTTCTGTAACTTTGAAATCTAGCTAACTGTCGTTCCACCAACAGTGAACACATATCCTATGGTGCTTCGCCTGCCATCCAAGTCACCTGCCATATCCAAATCTACATACCCATGTAGAAAAGTGTTTGACCCTCCATAGCATAAATGCCTACTGTTGGTCCCTCTCAGATATCTGAGAATCCACATAACTGCTTTCTAGTGTTCTTTTCCTAGATTGGCCATAAACTTGCTGACAACTCCCACTGCTTGGGCAATATCAGGTCTAGTAAATACCATTGCATACATCAAGCTCCCAACTGCTGAAGCATATGAAATTCTACTCATGTACTCAACCTCATCATGTGATTTAGGACACTGTTCTTTGCTCAACTTGAAGTGTCCAGCCATAAGTGTGCTTACCGGTTTTGCATCTTGCATATTGAACCTCTCCAACACCTTCTTCACATAATCCTCTTGAAACAAAATCAAGATGTGATTTTTCATGTCTCTGTTAATACTCATGCCAAAGATTTTCTTTGCTGCTCCTAAATCCTTCATGGCAAATGTCTGAGCTAATTTTACCTTAAGCTCAATGATATCCTGCATGCGGGAACCTGCAACAAGCATATCATCTACATACAGTAACTGGATAATATAACTACTATTATCCAATCTCTTAAAATAAACACAATGGTCAGATTGACATCTACTAAAGCTATGCTATGTCATAAACCTGTCAAACCTCATATACCATTGTCTTGGAGCCTGTTTAAGACCATATAAGCTTTTCTTCAACCTGCAAACAAGTTTCTCCTTACCTTTGACCTCAAAACCTTTTGGTTGTTCCATATATATTTCTTCACCCAAATCTCCATGAAGAAATGCTATCTTAACATCAAACTGCTCAATATGAAAATCCTCAATAGCAACTAAAGACAATACAGTCTGAATAGAAGTCATCTTTACTACAGAAGAAAAAATTTCACCAAAATCAATACCTAGTTTTTGTGCAAATCCCTTTACTACCAACCTGGCCTTATGTCTCATTTGTCCATTCTCTCCTTCCTTTAGCCTATATACCCATTTGTTTTTCAGTGCTTTCTTTCCGGTTGGCAACTCAACCACATCCCACGTTTGGTTCTCTTTCAAGGAATCAATTTTTTCATTCATGCCAAGCTCCCACTGTTTCTTGGATTCTACCTGCATTGCCTCATCAAAACTTTCTAGTTCTCCACCATCAGTGAGCAACAAGTAGTATAACAAAGGGGAATAATGAATTGGAGGTTTACTTACCCTTTCAGACCTCCTTATGGGCGTTTGATACTCATTCATAGCTTACTGTCTGCCCAAATTCCTTTCTGTCAGTGATCAATCTCAGTCATCTCTAGTCGATGTCGGTCTGTACCTGACCGATGTCGGTTCCACTTGACCGATGTTGGTTGCTACTTAACTGACGTTGGTTACTATCTGATTGATGTCAGTTCGTGCCTGACCAACGTCGATCTCTGTGTTTTCTCGTGTGTGACCCGCGAGCTCATTTTGGATCATAACTTCATCCAAATCAACATTGCCCTACTCAAAATTATTCAGCCTCTTGAGCTGGTCACTGTACATCACCTTCTCATTGAAAACAACATCACGGCTTCTAATAATTTTGTTAGTTTCTAAATTCTACAACTGGAATCTGAAATCTCCAGAGCCATAACCAATAAAAGTGCACTGCATAGATTTAGCATCTAGCTTCTTTCTATTTTCTTTATCAATGTGCACAAAAGCTTCAGAACCAAAAACTCTGAGAAATGAAAGATCTACCTTTTTATATGTCCAAGCCTCTTCTAGAATTCCACCATCCAGTGCAGTAGAAGGTCCTCTGTTAATCAAGTAAACTACAATATCTACAGCTTCTACCCAAAACTATAAGGACAAACTAGCATGCAACCTCATACTCTGTGCACGCTCTATTATTGTTCTATTCATCCTTTCAGCAACTCCATTTTGCTGAGGTGTCCTTGGAACCATCATTTCCCTATGTATTCCACTCATAGAATAGTAACTATTGAATTTATAGCTGCAGTACTCACCACCATTGTCAGATTTAAGGCACTTTAATCTCAAACCTCTTTCATTCTCAACCAAAGCTTTCCATTTCTTAAATGTGTCAAATACATCAAATTTCCTCTTTATGCAATAAACCCATACATTTTTTGTAGCATCATCAACGAAAGTAACATAATATCATGATCCTCTAATAGAAGCTACCTGAGCTGGTCCCCACACGTCTGTGTGAACAAGCTCCAACTTGTGCTTCTTCTTTGTTGAACCAGTTTTGAGAAACCTCACTTTCTTCTATTTTCTAAAAATACAATGCTCACAAAAATCTAGATCTATGCTTTTCAAATCTGAAAGCTTATCTTTTGACTTAACAACATTCATTCCCTTGTCACTCATGTGACCAAGCCTACAGTGCCACAACTTTGAATCTACATCTGAAGTAGATAAAATAGAAGGAGAATGATCAGTAATACAAATAGATAGATACAGTGTACCTACTCTCTTACCTCTGGCTAATACAAGTGCACCCTTGATAACTTTTCAAGATTCAGCTTGGAGAGTTACTATGCAACCCTCATCCCCCAACTTTCTTACAGAAATCAAATTCCGCTTCAGGACGGGTACATGCATGACATCCTTCAACACCCATGTGTTGCCATTCTGCAATTTCAGCTGCACTTTTCTTTTGCCAACAATTTTACAAGGCTCATCATCCCCTAAATAAACTTTTCCAAAATCTCCATGGACATAATCATTGAAAAATTCTCTATTTGGGGTTACATGGAAAGAGGCACCATAATCTAAAACCCAAGATTCTATTTTATTATCCAAAGAAAAAATAAGAGCATCTTGTGCAACAATACCTGCAACTTTTGATTCTTCTTTACCTTCATGCTGATTTTCTTCTTTAATTTTCAACCAGCAATCTTTCTTTGCATGCCCTTTCTTTCCACAATTTCAGCAGATTATATTTCTTCCATTTCTGGATTTGGATCTACTTCTCATCTTTGACTTTGACCTTGATCTCCCTTGCTTGCCCTTCTCTCTTTGCCTTCCCCTGCTTTCAATACTTAAAGCATTACCTGATGTTTCCCCTGTGCTTTTCCTGCGAGTTTTTTTATTCAAGATTACACTAACAACATCATCAACTTTTAAGATATTTGAAGCATATGCAGTATTACTAACTGCCATTACCAAACTATGCCAACTTTTAGGTAAAGAGCATAAAATTAAGAGAGCCTTAATTTTATCATCAAAAACTATTTTGACTAAATTTAACTGATTTACTATTGCATGGAAATCATTAAGATGACTAGATACAGATCCACCTTCTTGCATTTGCAAACTAAATAATTGCTTCATAAGATATACCTTATTCGAAGCTAAGGGCTTTTCATATAAATTTGCCAAAGTATCCATTAACTCTACCGTTGTCTTTGCCTGTGATAAGTTAAAAATCACAGAAGATACCAGGCTCAACCTTATAGATCCAAGAGCCTTTCTATCAAGAATATTTCATTCTTCATCTTGCATATCTGTGGGCTTGCATGAAACCCCACCCTACAGTAAGTATAGATCTTTCTGATATAGATAATCTTCTATCTGCATCCTCCATAATTGATAATTCTTACCATGGAATTTCTACATTCTTATCTTACTTTCTTCTGCCATTGCTTTACTCCCACTCAATCAAAAACCCTTGTGAGTGAACCTGTAATCAACAAACACTAACCTGCTCTATACCAGTTGTTAGTGAACCAAGCTCTGATACCACTTGTTAGGATCTTATAGTACAATTGATTACTTTTGTGTAAGCAACTAAACACAGAATTAAACCAGAATCAATAAGTAACTAGAAATCAAAAATAGCAAAGAATAAGAGATACAAGAAACAATGAAAACTGGTATTAAACTCTTCCAAAAGGAAATACAATGAAGAAATCTCTCTTTTTTCCACACCTCTTAGATGTACAGATCTCTTTCCCTCAAGAGTTCTCTCTCTTACTCAATTACAACTTAAAAACTATGAAGATCTAACCCTATTATATAACACTAGAATTCATGAGCTATGCACTCTCCACCATTAGATGCACCTCTTAATCAAAGGTTCAAATCAGTCTTACCAAAAATAAAAATGCAGACTCAAGACTAACAGTTAATCTTATCATGCAAACAATATGTTCTCCCACAAAAATAGACTTTTGGAATGCACAGGTGATCGATGTCGGTCCCTGTTTGTCTACGTATGACTGATGTTGGCCAATCCCTAACTGACATTGACAGCTTCTGGTCGACCCCTGACCAATGTCGGTCGACCCTTGACCGATGTCAGTCAATCATGACCGATGTCGGTGATTGTGTAGTCCAGAAACCTCTGTATTTGCTCATCTGGTGAAGCTTTTAGCTCCACAACTCAACATTCTCTAAACCATCGATGGCTCAAAAGAGTAGAACTACTAACTCTAACCTTCCTATCTTGGATGAATCTATCATGGATTCAACCCATGTGAGAAGGTCATTGATAGAGGGCATAAGTACCTCCACTAACGTATTTCCTGTGTGTAATATTTGTTGCTTAATTTGTGTAACATTAAGTGAAGTGGCCACAAAATAAATTTTGAGGCCATAACTATGAAGGGTCTTCGACAACTTCTCTTATGACAAGAAACTTCTTCTTTTTCTCATCATATAGCCTATATGACATGGAGGATTCAGAATACCCTAAGTAAATGCATTTGCAACTCATGTGGTCCAACTTATTCCTCTTCTCTTTTATAATCAATGCATCACAAGTGGATCCAAAAACTTGAAGATGAACACACCACATCTCATATGGAGTCTTGAATTGAAGGGTTGTTGATGGTGATTTGTTACAAAGGTACACTATTATTTTAACTGCTTTGAACCAAAATTTTAGATTACCCATTTGAAGTACAACATATCACGAACAATAAGAATCATTGTACTTCTGCTTGATTTGCTTCAAAAAATAGTTATTCTAGGAATAACTTGAATGTCAACCACATCAAATCACTCTAGGAGATCAAAACCCATATTATTATAAGATATTAGCATGGAGTTTTTGGTCTCACATTGTGACCACACCTAATTAACTATTAATTCCATGTCTTCAAATATTCAAAGCATTTTGATTTTGTTATTATTAGAAATCTATAAAACTAGGACAAGAACTTTATATTCAAAAATATTATTAGTGCAACTGAATTGCAAATGATATTAGTTATAACTAATTACAACTGATATCAATGTATAATGTTACTATAATTCAAAAACTAAAAATCCACTCCAACACCAACTCCATTTTTTCATTTTCCCCATGAACAAGAAATTTTGATATTCCATCACTATCAAGGTTATTATCCACATTTGTTTTGGTTACCTCCCACATTGGATTCCATTTCTCATGTATGCATTAATTTCCCATCCCTTTATCTTGTGAAGAGTCATATGGGCCAAACTATAATTGAGCATGAACCCTTGTATGTATGTGAATATTTGTATGGAGCAAACACACAATATTATATTTTTTACAATAAGTAATGTTCAAGATATTTAAATAAATACAAAGGGAAGATGGAGATAATATCCACAATACATTAGTTCACATACTTAGAGGAATTACACAGTTGTATTTATATTTCAAAGGTGTTATAGATAAATTCAAAAATAGATAGAGCCACTAAGGTACTAGTTATGCATAGTCTAAGAGACACAAAAAATAACTACTAAATTAAAAAACAAAATGGATCCCTTGTTCAAACTGAGCTCATTACATTTATAGAAAAACATTTCAATGTGTCATTAAAAAATAAGCGGGAATGTTACATCTTTTTTTATATGTAATTTACAGGTTGTATATGTTTAGGATTGATATTTTTCTCACCTTAGTAGATCTCCATGAATTTTTTAGGTGGCCACCACCTTGAAGTGAAAGTTTTATTCTTCCATATAACTTGTTATCTTGGAAATATTTAGCAATTAACATAGTTTCAAAAATCATAATTTAAATTAGGTTCAAGACACTGAAGCTTAACTTAAAAATTAATACAAAGTGGAAGCATCCCAAGATCTATCTAAACTACGTTGTTGGTTTATCCATGCCAAAATCATAACCTAATCAATGTAAACACAACAATCCATAAACAAAAATTAGATGCTCATATTTTGGATTCTAATATGTCCACTCATTAGTCCTTTTGTAGCTCTATATTGATGTTCTAAACCCTTATTTATCTCCACTCTAGAATGATGTGAAGAGACACCATACAAACCCTAAAAGAATTTAATGTTAGCAATAAAATTTGGTACGTTATCCTTGATTTTTTTTATATTGCATAGTCACACTCATGTCATTTTGGTCCTTTAGAAAGAGTAATCTTGCTTATAAATTTTATGATTAAGGTAGGGGAAGCCAAGGTAGAAGACAATTATTTTAAGACCTCCACATTATCATAATTTCTTATATAAGTACTTCATCTATTTGAATGCCATCGGGATTGCACCAGACAAATTATTGCTAGAAAGATCGATGTCTTCAATATTTTTTAGATGAGTGAGTGATGTTGGTATCGAGCCATCAAAGGAATTCCAAGAAAGATTCAAATATTGCAAATTTGTGCAGCTTGACAGTGCAACCGGAATTCCACCTAAGAAGTTATTTAGAGACACATCTATAGCTTGGACCATTACCATTTTGCTCATCTCTAAAAGAGAACCTTGTAGCATATTTCCAGAAATGTTGAAATATAACTGGAGATTTGGAAGACCTGTAACTTCTGGAGGTATGTTTCCTATGAGTTTGTTGTAAGACAGGTCTACTTGTTCCAAATTTTTGCATCTCCCTAAACCGGTAGGTATTTTGCCTAACAGTTGATTGTGATCAAGAAGAACTCTTAGTTGAGAAAGATCCCCAAGACTGTCTGGAATTTGCCCTGAAAGCATGTTTTCACTTAATGATAACAACCCCAGGGTTTTTCCCTGACCCAAACATTTTGGAATTGTTCTATATAAATTATTCTTATGCAAAAACAATCTTTCTAGGTTTGGAAGTTGATTGAGCGTGGATGGAATGGTCCCATTCAAAAGATTGTCAGATAAATATATGAGTGTCAAGTTTGTCAAGTTGCCAATTTCACTTGGTATGTTTCCCTCAATTTTATTAGAAAACAAGCTCAAATAGGATAATACCCTTGAGAGCCGGCCAACTGAAGAGGGTAAGACCCCTGTGAATTAATTACCAAACAATTCTAGGTGATCTAAATAGGAGCAATTAGTCAAGGCTATTAGAATAGACAAACCGCTACTTCCGCTCACAAGATAATTTTTCTCTAGGCCAAGCCATTGAAGACGGAACAATTTACCAAACTCCAAGGGCACCGTGCCGCTCAGTTGGTTAAAGGCAATGTCAATGTATCGAAGGAGAGAATAATTAGAGAGGGAGCTTGGGATTTCTCCATGGAGTTGGTTTCCCCATAAATAAAGATATTGCAACTCCGATAGTTTACCAAACTGCGAGGGAATATGGCTGGTTAAGCTGTTGTTCTCTAATTGCAAATCTTGGAGATGAGTGCAGTTGAAAATCGCAGTGGGAATTGGTCCTGTAAAGTTGTTAAAGAAAAGATAAAGAATTTGGAGTTGAGTAAGCCTACCCAATTCAACAGGAATACCACCATGGAGTCTGTTTACACAAAAATCCAAGCGAGTTATAGAGAACAAGTTTCCTAGGGAGGAGGGAATTATGCCTGTCAGCTGGTTTAATCCCAATCCAATGGCCTTTAAATGTGAGAGAAGACCAAGCTGAGAGGGAATGGTCCCGGTCAGATGGTTATAATACAGTCTAAGCATTCTTAAACGAAAAAGCCTTCCCAGCTGAGGTGGAATTTGGCTGTAGAAGCTATTATTCTTGAGAGCAAATACTGTAAGGAAAGACAGGTTTCCTAGAAAAGGAGAGATGGGGCCGACTAAAGACATACCAGTGAGATTCAAGGAAACTACCCGCTGTCGACGATGAGAGCAGATAACGCCGGTCCAATTGTAGTTGTTGTGATTGGGAGACCAATCGTGGAGAGAATGAATGGAGAGGGAATTCTTGAAAGATAGAAGAGCATGTTGATTAGAATAATAAGAAGGAGAAGAATGTGAGATGTGAGCAGGCAGTGTACAAAGAAACAGCAACATTAAAACACAGACAATCTTCATCTTCATCTTTATTCAGAATGGGAGATATAAAAATTCCGTTTACCTGTAAAAGGGTTTATAGGAACGTTTCATGGCAGGCAAAATAATAATGCTTACCTATTATTATTTTGCACGTTATATGACATTAATCTATTGCACGTCGGCCACTCTCAAACACAATTGATGTCATGTGATTGGAACATAATGTACAAAATGAAGATGATACCTTGACTTTTGGGTTTGCTGATAATTGTTTTATGGTCCCTTCTTTTAATAATTGTATTTCATTTGTCTATATATGGGTCATATTGTTAAACTATTTTACGTCTTTATTTAAATGTTTTGAACATTATCTTTTGTAGAAAATATAATATTGTGGATTTGACTCATACGAATCTTCACATGTATACATAGGCTCATACTCGATTAGAATTGGCTCATATGACTCTTCTTAAGATAAAGGGATAGAAAATTAATGCATCCATGAGGAAGGGAATCTAATGTGGGATGTAACCAAAACAAAAGTGGATAATAATCTCGATAGTGATGGAATACGAAAATTTTATGTTGATGGGGCAAATGAAAAAAAGGAGTTGATGCTGGAATGGATTTATACTTTTTGAATGGTAGTAACACTCTGCATTGATTACAATTGATAGCAGTTGCAATCCAATTGCACCAAAAATGTTTTTGAATATGAAGTTCTTGACCTAGGTTTACATATTTCTAATAATAACAAATTGGAAATGCTTTGAATATTTGAAGACACTAAATTAATAGTTAATTAGGTGTGGTCACAAAGTGAGAACAAAAACTCCATGTTAATATCTTACAATAATATGTGTTTGGATCTCCTAGAGTGATGTGATGTAGTTGACCTTCAAGTTATTATTAGAACAATTATTTTTTGGAACAAATCGACCGGAAGTAGAAGGATCCCAATTCTACCCTAATTCCCCACCATCCCCCGAAATACCTTATTAAGAATGAAATATATATAAACTCCTCATCCTAACTTTAGTGCTCAAAGGTGATAAACACTAGAAAGTGTTTAATAATGACTAATAGATCGATAGAATTATACTATTGGAAACTGATTTATTTGAGGAAATGAAGTCAAACATCGAGGATGCATATGAAGATTATATCTTCAATTAAAGAGTAATAAGTTATTTAAGGATTTGATCACACTCTAAAGCATATTTACCCCAAATGATCAATTGAGAGGAGGAAAAGGGAACATGATGTTTAGTCCCAAAGATTACAAGGATGTTCATTACTTCGAAGGAAATATCATGAAATTAGGAAAGGTTTTCACTCCTGAGAATGGAAAAACATTCTTAAAAATCTACATTAAGTTTGAATACATCATCACTTGGAATTGTTATGATTTGAAATGTGACAAATAATATGCCATCCAACACAAAATAGTGTTATTCCTTAGAGAAAATAATGTTAGACAAAATTAGAGACCAATGAAACCTAAAATTGAACTTCTCACAAGGAAGGTGTTGTCCAAATTGGTCAAGAGTCATATCATCTACCCTATCAAACACTCAAAATGGGTGGCTAACCTAGTCTCGGTGAGGAATAAAAATGGTGATATTCAGCTTTATGTAGATTTCAAAAACCACAATATAGCTTCCCAACAATATCATTATCTCATGCTATCTATGGAGCATATTTTATAAACACTAGTACGCTCAGAAAGATTCTCCTTAATGGATTCTTTGGCTACAACTAGGTTTGGGTAAAATATGGGCACCCACACAAAACAACATTACCACTAAATGGGGTACATATTCCTACCAAAAGATTACTTTTGGATTATCCAATGTAGAATAGACTTTCCAAAAAGTAATGAACATTAATTTAAAGGTGCTTACTAATAAGATGATCTTAGTATAATTAGTTGACAACATTTTTTTCAAAGATAAGAGGAAGAATTTGAACACCTAGAAAATATTTTTGAAAGATACAAGGAGTTTTGTGTCTCTCTTAATCCCAAAAAAATAATTATTATCATACATAAAATAAATTCCTAGGGCACATTTTTTCAAAAAATGGTCCATCTAGTGATCTAGAAAGAGTCTTTTCCATCCCAAAACTATCTCTTCCTTCACATAAAAATGTTTTGCATTTTTTTCTAACAAATGTTATTTTCATAAGGACGAATATGGCCCTTCTCCAGAAAAATGGATTCCAATCACTAATAAAACAAACAAAATAATCCTAAAACCAAGTAAATAAAAGCAAAACATACAAAACCCTCATAACGGTGTGTTTATTCATATTTTTTCAACATAAAACCAAACAAAAAGACAAAAAAAAAGAATCCAAGCCCACATAACTACTTGGCTTGCTGAATTCCAATCACTATCAAATCAAACCAAGTAAATGAAAATAGATCTTACATAACCCTCAAACAGTGTGTTTATTTATGTTTTTTCGATGTCAAACCAAACAAAAAAGTAAAAAAATATATCTATACTAACCTACTCACTTGGCTTGCTGAATTTTCATCAGAAACAGAACACATAAATGAATCCCAAAACCAAGTAAATAAATGCAAAAACTCTCAAACAGTGTGTTTATTCATACTTTTTCAATCTTTTTTTTTTTTAATTTGTTTATTTTAATTTAATAAGATTGATGGAGATCTACATACCTATTTTATAACAAGGGATCCTTTGGGTCCAATGATAATATAAACAAAAATCAGATTGCCATCACCCACTTCTTTTAATGTACTCTAAAAGGCTTTTTTCATCCAGTCTTCTATGCCAATGTGGGTGTGTTGTTAATGTACTCTAAAAGGCTTTTTTCATCCTAGTAGAGATACATGACATTTCAAATACATGTATGTCCAGTCTTCTATGCCAATGTGGGTGTGTTGTTAATGTACTCTAAAAGGCTTTTTTCATCCAATGCAAAGAAGTTTTCAAATTTTTGGCTTCCCATTTCTGAGGCAGTTTGGGTGCTGAGAAGAATGTGATTGTTGTTGTGGATAATAGGTACTTTAATTGATAGTCTTGGTGTGAAAACACATTCAATGAATCTGGAATTGAATTATTATCAGGAATCATGCTTTAATTTAAGCATGATTCTTTCCAATGGGTTAAGTTGGATGGATGGCCGTGTGACCATATTTACACTATAAATTTAATTTAATTAATTAATTATTATTATTTTTAATGGGTGTCTAGGATGAGGTATTATTTTGACAATTATTTTTTGGCTAGGTATTGTTGTAGGTATTTGTGATGTGAGAGAGAGAAATATAATGGTTGGGATTTTTTTCAAAAATTATAATATTTAAAAAACTATATTAGATAGTAGAGTTTAGTTTATATATTAAATTTTTAAATTATTTTTGGAATAATTTTTTGTTTAAGTTTTTTTTCAAAATAAATTTTTTAATATGGTTTAATTTGATAATATTAAAAAATATTTATTAAAAAATAATAATTAATAAAAATATATTATTTATTCTATTTAATTATGCATCCTTTTTAATTTTTTATTAACATAATTTTGTAGAATAAGTTAAAGAAATGGCAATGATTAACTAAGTTAAGTTAATTTTTAAATCTTAAATTTGTTTTATTAAATTAATATTTATAATTATTTTTTATTTTATTTATAATTTATTATTTAAGTCATTTTTGAGTGGTATGGAAGGGGGATTGGCCCATAAATTGGATAGAAGGTCAATATGAGTGCCCTTTGAACCGTGTGAGATGGTTGTCTATTACAAGTGGGTATTTAGATTGAGAGGGGGATTGAGCACAAGTCATATATAGATAAGTCCTTGTATATCAAGTGGATTTGATGGTGATTCCCGTCATATAACATATGAGATGGTTCATCTAGATGTCCATCGTCTGTGATCCCCATCATGCAACAACAATGGTGCATGGTCCTTCTTACTCAAACAATCTTGTGTGCAATCCCTAGCCCCACCAGATAGATAGGGCTAGAATATAGGACCACTATGTTAGTGTATGCATTCATCCATCATGGATTGTCTATAAGAGAGATGACCCGATGACCCATGACTCTTCTATAGAGTGAGATAGAGCAAATGACCTCATCATGCCCAAATATATATATAAGGGGGCCATGGTGCGACCTCTCTCTCTCTATATGGATAGGTTTATTCCATTGGGTTGTTCCATCTATGTTCCATTCATGATAGGTGGGATCCCTATATATTATAGAAAATTGTTAAAAAATAAAATGATATTGTGAAATTTTTTATTTTATTTTTTTCTTATTTCAAATTACATAAAATTATTTCTCATTTCATTTATAATTTATTATTATTTGTCAAAAATAATTAAATTTAGAATTGTTTAGAAATAAAATTTATAATAAAAGTTGACCTCAATAACTCTAATTTTTAATCATATGCTAAGGATTTATGAATTAACATATATTTAAAGTTATTAAAATTCTTCTATATCCTTATTAAAAGTATAATAAAGTGTATCTTAAATACCTTTATTTGAAAAAGTATTAAGAGATATCAATTTTAATATTTTTATTTTAGTATTTTTATATATCATAATTATTAATAATTTAATTATGTTCTTCATAAATTTTATATTAATGAGATAAATTATATCAATCTAAATCAATTTAACTATATGGATGTGTCAAATTTGAAAAAAATATTTTTACTATTGGAATATTTTAATATTAATTAAATAATAGTGAAGGTTAAAAAGTAAGGTGACTGATAGGTATGCACAGCAAAAACTCTATCTCGATAAAAAATAATTGCTCAACAGCAATTAGTGCTTAAGACTCCCTTGCTAGTCAGGGAAAGTTGAGCAAGTGAAAATATAGGAACCACACTAAGATCAATTCTTATAGATAAACCTTAGCCACCCACCCACAACTTCAAGTTCATAATTTTCAAGGTCATAACACATTTTTTTGTCTTTATTCTTTTAACCTCTATCTAGAGTTCTAAATGAGGATCAAAAATAATCATCTATAGCTGAGGTTCAACTGGAGCTTGATCATTATCAAAATTAAAAGTTTTAGATTTATGTGATCTCTTGATTCCTGTACTAGTAGCATTACCTGACAATGCCATTTTATATGAAGAATCATCCAAAGATGCCTCTTTCATAGCCTCTGCTTCAACATTTTTTATTATTCCATTTTCATATTTTTCCTTGACCTCAGATGTCTCCATATTAGTTAAGATTTCCTCTTCTTCATCTTTCAAAAGAGGATGCCTATACGACTACCAACCTTTAAATTTAATAGAATGTTTTTTTTTTAGTTTACTTGCTTGATGCCATACTGCCTAGAGATGGTTAGTTTGATGGCAGAAATAACATCTACAAGTAGTGTTTTCATAATCCAAGGTTTGAATCTAATGGAAATTATCATGATTCAGTTGTATTCTATCTAGGAGACCTTTGCTAAGATCCACCTCCACATAAATATGAGCATAGTTAAAAAGTCTTAATTTAAACCTCTCACAATCTATTTTAATGAATCTTCCCAACATATTTTTAATGACTTCACATATTAAAGGGTGCTAGAAGGGAAGCAAAAGATTTGGAAGTTGAACCTAAACCAACATTCTAGAAAAAAAGGTATAGCCAAAATATTATCAATTTTAGATTGTCTTCTAAAAAAAATAAAAAATAATAAGTGACAGTCAAATTAAAAAACAAAATTGGACATGACTATTAATACACTTGGCATGCGTTTGAGTGCTTCCTAGTTTGAAGTCAACAGTTTGAAACCTACACCTTTAGGGATCTCACTCACTCTCATTGGACTTTATCGAGATGAAGATGGGTTATGGTGGATGTGACCCTGAATTAGAAACCTAAACATGATGAGATCTAAGCAAGATGAAAAATGAAGGTTGTTGTTAGTTATTGGAATAGAAATCTAGACCTAGGTAGAGATAATGAAGGATTGTAATTGATTCTCATTGTAATTAAAAAAAATTAAGATCATAATTACAATTAAACACATGTACATTATATAGCTCATCACCGCACTCCCTTTGCCATTATAAAATGCCTCTCAATATAATTATTTTAGATTTTTCACATACTACAATTATTAATAACTTCATTATTTTCTTTGTAAAATTTTCACTAATTAGTGATAAACCCTGTCAATTTAACTAACCCAATGTTATAAGCTTATAAAAAATATGATAAAAATAAGAGGCTCTAAACTCCACTATATAACTAAGTTATTTCAAAATTAATACACTTACAAACATTACAATATACCAACACACCTCTTACTAACTACCATTGTAAAATATCTCTCAACATAATAATATTTTTAGCTAGTTTTATTTTATTGATATTATTCTATTATATAATGTTTGAATTTCTTAAATTTTACTTTCAACTGTGAATGGATTGAATATAGGTAGGATTACACAAAACCAACCAATTGAATCAACCCACCAATCTTTTTGATATATTTTTTTAAATTTATTAGTTTTATAAAAAATAAAAATAGATTTTAGAAATATATTATTATTAATAGTTTGAATTTTTTATTATTATAATTATTTTTAAAATTCTTCTTATAACTATATTAAAAAATATTTTTAATATTTGAATAAAATAAAATTTAATATATAATTATTGTCATAAAATTTTAATTATTAAAATAAGAACTAAACAAATACTAGTATACATATACTAGATAAATTTAAGTAAAATATGTTTAGAGATATAAGAATGATATATCTCACCATATTATACATAAATTTAATTAAGATATGAATGTTAATTTATATATTTTCATATAAATATTTTAAAATTTTGATTTTGTTAATGTATTTTATATATGTTATTAAATTTTTAGTTATTTATCCATAATTTAGATTTTTATTACATCGAAGGTGGTATATTGGTAAGGCCATTGCATATGTTTATCTTGACATATTTTGATGCCTACTCTATAGATAAAACACTGTCATGTGTACACCCAACCATATACTTGTTTTATTAAAGTCTTTTTTATTGTTCAGGGAATGAAACATGTGTAGGGTGTAGTACCCACAATCATCAGAACCACCACCTTCCTTGCATAAAATGTCAATCTGACAATTATAATTATAAAATAAAGTAAGAAGACATTAATCTCTTGCACGTATTATGTGCATATTATGGATCAAATTGAATGTATGTTACTCCACGTTTGATGAAAAGCTAAAAAATGGCTTCTTCAATGCATTCTATTGTGCTTGTGATTATTACAACCTTTCCTTCTAGTTTACATTTATAAAAAAATGTTATTACCTTTTGATGGATCACAACAAGGTTAGTAGTGTTTCAAAAGGCTTCTCCAAACAATCGATGGCTCAAATGAGTAGAACTACTAACTCTAACCTTCCTATCTTAGACAAATCTATCATGGATTCAACCCATATGGTAAGGTCATTGACAGAGGGAATAAGTAGCTCCACCAATTTATTTCCTATGTGTAGTATTTGTTGCTTAATTTATGTAACATTAAGTGAAGTTGACACAAAATAAATTGTGAGGCCATAACTATGAAGGGTCTTAGACAACTTCTCTTATGACAAAAAACTTCTTTTTCTCATCATATAGCCTATATGCCATGGAGGATTTAGAATATTGCAAGTAAATGTATTTACAACTCATGTTGTCCAATTTATTCTTCTTCTCTTTTAGAATCAATGCATCACAAGTTGATCCAAAAACTTGAAGATTTCATATTAAATGAAGATGACCACACCACATCTCATATGGAGTCTTGAATTGAAGGGTCATTGATGGTGATTAGTTACAGAGGCATACTATTATTTTAACTACTTTAACCCAAAAGTTTAGATTACCACTTTGAAGTATAAAATAGTATGAATAATTAGAATCATTCTACTTCTACTTGATTTGCTTCAAAAAATAATTGTTCTAGGAATAGCTTGAATGCCAACCACATCAAAAACTCTATAAGATCCAAACCCATATTATTATAAGATATTGGCATGGAGTTTTTGATCTCACAATGTGACCATACATAATTAACTATTAATTCCATGTCTTCAAATATTCAAAGCATTTTGATTTTGTTATTATTATAAATCTGTAAACCTAGGGCAAGAACTTTATATTCAAAAACATTATTAGTGCAATTGAATTGCAAATGATATTAGTTATAACTTATTACAGTTGATATCAATGTAGAATGTTACTACCATTCAAAAATTAAAAATCCACTCCAACACCAACTCCATTTTTCCATTTTCCCCATCAACATAAAATTTTAATATTCCATCACTATCAAGGTTATTATCCACATTTGTTTTGGTTACCTCCCACATTGGATTCCATTCCTCATGGATGCATTAATTTCCCATCCCTTTATCTTGTGAAGAGTCATATGGGCCAAACTCTAATTGAGCATGAGCCCTTGTATGTATGTGAATATTCATATGGGTCAAACACACAATATTATATTTTCTACAAGAACAAATGTTCAAGATATTTAAATAAACACAAAGGGAAGATGGAGATAATATCCACAAAACATTAGTTCACATACTTAGAGGAATTACACAATTGCATCTATATTTCAAAGGTGTTATAGATAAATTCAAAAATAGATAGAGCCGCTAAAGTACTCCTAGTTATGCATAGTCTAAGAGACACAAAAAATAACTACTAAATTAAAAAAAATGGATCCCTTGTTCAAGCTGAGCTCATTACATTTATAAAAAAACATTTCAATGTGTCATTAAAAAATAAGCGGGAATGTTACATCTTGTTTAATGTCTAATTTGCAGGTTGTATATGTTTTCGATTGATATTTTCCTCACTTTAGTAGATCTCCATGAATTTTCTAGGTGGCCACCACCTTGAAGTGAAAGTTTTATTCTTCATATAACTTGTTATCTTGGAAATATTTAGCAATTAACATAGTTTCAAAAAGCATAATTTAAATTAGGTTCAAGACACCGAAGCTTAACTTTAAAATTAATACAAAGTGGAAGCATCCCAAGATCTATATAGACTATGTTGTTGGTTTATCCATGCAAATATCATAACCTAATCAATGTAAACACAATAAACCATAAAAAAAAATTAGATGCTCATATTTGGGATTCTAATATGTTCACTTATTAGTCCTTTTGTAGCTCTATATTGATGTTCAAAACCCTTAATTATCTCCACTCTAGAATGATGTGAAGAGACACCATAAAAACCAAAAAAGAATTTAATGTTAGCAATAAAATTTGGTACATTATCCTTGATTTGTTTTATATTGCACAAGCACCCTCATGTCATTTTGGTCCTTTAGAAACAATAATCTTGCTTATAATTTTTATGATTAAGGTAGGGAAAGCCGGGGTAGAAGACAATTATTTTAAGACCACAACATTATCATAATTTCTTAGATAAGTATTGTTAACAATTTAAATAGCTTGCACTATCATAATCACAAAATTTATAGCTCCTTTACCTTCTCAATGTCAAAATCAATTTTATAGATTCTATTTAGACTAAGTTTCTCTTTGAAATCCTTAATCACTATGTAATTTTTTAAAATTGTTTTGCCATTAATTTCACAAATATTTCAAGTTGTATACACCTTTTTAATCTAAGCTTATGTTTCCCATTGTATTAGATTCTAGATTGTAAAAATTGACATGTCTAATGTACTTATAAGTTTATATTCAAAACTCTTCTTTAGTGTAGGAATCCCCATCCAATCCAATCATGATAGTGCTATACATTTTCTAATCAAATTTAATTAATAATCTAGTTAAGTACTTTCATTTTAAATACTAAGCACAAAAATATTTTAGTGAATAATATGAACAAACTCTCTAATCACCACATGTCAAATTTATTTAATCTTATCCTTTAACCTTTTCCTTCATCTACTCCTTGAAATAGAAAAGCTAAAAGATAAAACTAATATACACCATACAAAATTGTAGTTGGCATCATCCATGAATGTATAGATATTACAAATTCTAAATACCAAATAAATATTAAGATTAAAAGTCTTAACTCATGAATTGAATTTTCACATGTGTATTTTAAAGTCTTATTCACTATTTAAATAAGCATCATTTAATTTATCCTTTTTAAAAAAAAATCCAAATATATATAAATTTCTTGTTTTCTTTAAATTATAAATGTATACATTATTTTTTTTTTCAACTATGACATAAAATAGTTCAAAAATAGAATTCTTGCATACACCAATAAAATACAATTATTAAAATAAGGGACCATAAACAAACTTATAATTTTCATGCAATTGTCAACAAAGGGAAAAGTCAAGATATCATCTTCATTTTGTACTAACTTTGATGGTGGTTTTGGAACTCATGTTTTTGTCCTAGTTTTTATTCATGAATGAATTGTATAGTTTTTAAAATCATTATGTGATTATATATCTCCCTTTTCATTAATCACTTCACTTATCCAACCTTGAGTATTGGTTTTGGCTCTACTATGATTTAGAACTATAAATACTTGTTGGAACTTGTTTCTATTTGTTGGGTAAAATGTTTTTTTTGGCAATGCTCTACTTTTTGTTAGATGATATGGAGAAATCATGGCTTTGTCCATTTTAAATATTTGGGTTTCACTACCTCCCTTATGACCATCAACAATCATTTTAGTTCACACCTTTGGAGAGATGCTAAGCCATGGATCCTGCCTAATATGAGAATGGAATGTGGCTAGGAAGTCAAGACTTTATAAATGTTACATGATGTTATGTGGCCTTGGTTCCATGGAAAGAGATTTAGAATTTATAAGGTCAACCATTGGAAATACAAAAATGGTGCATAATCTTTTCAAATTCATCCTTATTTTCATAACAATGATGTATTACTAGTTACAGTTCACTCAAACTATTACTTCAGAGTAGCAATTGTAGTATACCTTAGGGGTTGTTTTCCTTAAAAAAAAATCTTGAGCTTTGAAGCTATGAAAATATAGTTATATTGTTTAAATTTGTGTGCTTTGATTCCCAAAACAAGTGAGCAAAATTAGGAGGGAGGAAAGTCTATTGAGATACATCCATTGGTATAGTGAACAATATACATGAAATTGGACAAAACAAAGGAAAAACACTATACATACATACATTATAGTGGAAGGTAGTACAATCTTCAAGGAATAATTGACAATATACATCCCATTAATTAGGATGTATAAACAACTCAAAAAAAAAATTCTACTCTATAGTTGATTATATTATAAGCCTGATCCAAAGGGTTTCAAAATTGGATTTTTTTCCAAGCTCGCCTCAATCATCATCCCATTTCAAAACTAAATACCCTTTGTTGAAATAATGTGAAGTGGATCTTTGAATGAATTATCTTTTTACAAGTTATTAGTGATGATGAAAATAGTCCCTAGTGGTTTCTCGTTTCCCTTCCAATATTATGAGTTTAGCAATCCTAAGTGTCCAAGCATCATGTTGTTATAGCTCAAGTCAGTGAGAAAATTGTAGAGCTATCATTTCTAAAGATAATGGTCATTTAGCCTCATTTCCATAAACTAATATGTATGGAGATTTACCCAAGGCTTTTTTTGGAGAAATCGGGTTGAACCAAAGGATGCCATGTATTTAGTGTGTCATTGTCTAAGATTCTCTTCCATAGTCTTTCCCCTAATTTTGATCAATTTCTTGTCTAGTGACTAGAGAGACCTTTACCCTAGGAAAAATAGCTAGAGCAAGCTTTATCATAGTTTCTAATTTTAAGATCATAATATGTGATATTGGCACCAAAAACATCCCTTGATTTTTTTAATAATAGTATGAGGCATTCTGAATCTAGTTATGATGTTATCCAGTAAATTAATAATCACTCCCTTTGTATCTTCTTTCAAAGCAACTACTTCAATACATCCGGTGAAATAGTTAGTAGCTATAAGAATGAATTTAATGCCAACACTCAAAAGGGGATTCATTAAACCATTTAAGTCTTATCACCATTGAACAAAAGACTCATCTTATACATATAGGGTGAAGGGGAAATAAACATTACTTTTCTTGCCCATGTGGAATTGGCATTTCTTGCATTTCTTCACCCATATGAAAGCTTTTGAAAATATCATAAGCTAGTAATAGGTCACCCTCATTATCTTTTAACACAATGGTTTATGTAGAGTAATGACCACCTAAAATTCCTTGATGGAGTTATCTTAGTAGTTCCTCTACCTCCATTTATACCTATTATCTTTGTCAAGAAGATGGATCCCATCCCTTCATTTGCACATGGATTACTATCTCTTGAATAATGTAATGGTGAAGGACCATTACCATTTGCCACAGATTGATGACTTGTTTGGTTGGATGTTGGGAGCCAAAGTGTTTTTATCTTTTGGTTTAATTTAAGGATCTATGATTTATTCTTCTCACACAAGCAATGGCTTCATTCTTTATTCCCCCAAAGATACAACATATATAAACACTATTTAAGGGTTATGTATGTTTTGTTTTACTTAGTTTTGGGATTCATTTGGTCTGTTTTGATAGTGATTAGACTTCAGCAAGCCAAGTGGGTATGTGTACATGAATTTTTTTTTTTCCTTTTTGGTTTGGTTTTACTTTGAAAAAACATGAATAAACACACCATTTGATGGTTTTGTATGCTTTGCTTTCATTTAATTGGTTTTAGGATTCATTTTCTTTGTTTTGTTAGTGATTAGAATTCATTTTGCTAGAGAAAGGGCCATATTTGTCCTAATGTACCCCCTTGGTGTGCACCTTTTATCTTCATCAAGAAAGTAGATCCCATCTCTTTGTTTGTGCATGGATTACTGTCACTTGAACAATGTAATGGTGAAGAACCATTACCCTTTGCCATACATTGGTGAATTTTTTTATCAGATGCTGGGAGCCAAAGTGTTTTTATCTTTCTGTTTGGTTTAAGGATCTAGGATTTATTCTTCTTACACAAGCAATGACTACATTCTTTATTTCCTTGAAGATGGATCTGGTAGTGGGATCCAAAATGTCAACAAAAACAATTTATTGCCAGATGAATCTAGAAAAACATTATTCACTATTTAAGATTCATGTATGTTCTAGTTTCATTTACTATATCTTTTCAGATCCATTCTATTTTGTTTTAGTTGTAACTTGTGATTAGGATTCAACATTTTAGATGGGTATGAATTTTAGTCATAATTTAAGTGCATCAATCTTAGAAGAAGACAATCAAACAAAGTTTAAGGAATTTATTGTGAAACTAAACCCTCATAAATTTTTTTAAACAAGTAAACACTCTAATGTAGGTATTACTGAGGATTTTAGGGTAGAGAGCATTAAAATTCATCTGATATTTTCTTGCTTATTAGGGATTGGAGTTCAAGGTTTAAGTTTTTGGACTAGTGGTGTATATTTTAGGGCATGAAATATGAAATGAAGACAATCAAAAAGAGTTTGGAGAATGTTATTTTAGAAGTGAGCCATTAAGGAAAATTTTAAAGCAAGTAAACACTATTGTACAAGTCCTACATATGGTTTTGGCTTAAAGGACTTTAAAAGTCATTTCTTACCTTTTAGTGCTTACAGGGTTCAAGGATTAAGTGTTACGGCTAGTGAGTTTATGAGAGTCGGACCACTGAAAATAAAGAAATATATTGGGGTCTAAGTGATGATAATTTTAGGAAGCACGAATTAAATGAATAAATATAAATGTGGATTTTATGCCCAGCGATTGAGTTTCTAAGTGCTTTGTGGGGTAGGCTTAGGAAAACATATATTTTATGTAGAGAAAAATTGAAAACATGAGTGCATTCTTATGATATTTGGCCAATTTCATTATGCATAATTGAGGTAAGATGTTCTATTTTTTTGGTTGGGTATCTATGTCCCCTCTCTACCCAGAAAGAGAACTGAAACAGATATACCATTGAAAGTGCACCAAGTATTGATTGTGTATTAATGGGGAGTGAACTTGAGCAGTCCAGATTAGCTAAGGATAGTTTAACTGCTTTAATTGTCTTAAAACTATACTAAAAAGGGGGGACAAAGTACATGTAGTTTTTTAATCCCCTCAAAAATAAAGTTGTGGCATATGTACATGACCATAACTATAACACTTTTATATATATATATATATATATATATATATATATATATATATATATATATGTATATATATATATATATATATATATATATATATGTATGTATATATATATATATATGTATATATATATATATATATGTATATATATATATATGTATATATATATATATGTATATATATATATATGTATATATATATATATATGTATATATATATATATATATGTATATATATATATATGTGTATATATATATATATATATATATATATATATATATATATATATATATATATATATATATATATATCAATGTTCAGGACAAGTCCCTTGATGTTACCCACCAAAGTTGATAGAACTGTACTGCAAAAACAAACTCAATAGAGTAACTGTAGTAGATTTTATAGCATAGAGCAAAAACAGTGAAAGCTGCAATCTTAGGTCATCAAATTTATCCCCAAAGTGTAAACCAAAATAAGATACTTTTTTTTCTATGCCTAGAATTTACAAATGATATTGTTGGCGTCATTCTACCTTCAGAATGGGAGATATAAAAAGGGTTTATAGGAACATTTCATGGCAGGCATGCTTTAGTCTTGCACGTCAGCCACTCTCAAACAAAATTGATGTCATGTGATTGGAACATAATGTGATGATATCTTGACTTTTGGGTTTATTGATAATTGTATTATGGTCCCTTCTTTTAATAATAATTGTATTTCATTTGTCTATGTAAGGGTCATATTGTTAAACTATTTTACGTCTTTATTTAAATGTCTTGAACATTATCTTTTCTAGAAAATATAATATTGTGTTTTTGACCCATACGAATCTTCACATATATACATGGGCTCATACTCAATTAGAATTGGCACATATGACTCTTTTTAAGATAAAGGGATGGAAAATTAATGCATTCATGAGGAATAGAATCTAATGTGTGAGGTAACCAAAACCAAGGTCAATAATAACCTTGATAGTGATGGAATACAAAAAATTTATGTTGATGGGACAAATGAAAAAATGGAGTTGGTGTTGGAATGGATTTAAAAATTTTGAATGGTAGTAACACTTTACATTGATTACAACTGATATCAGTTCCAATCCAGTTGCACCAATAATATTTTTGAATATGAATTTTTTTGCCCTAGGTTTACATATTTCTAATAATAAAAAAATGAAAATGATTTGAATATTTGAAGACACTAAATTAATAGTTAACTAGGTTTGGTCACAATCTGAGACCAAAAACTCCATGTTTATATCTTACAAGAATATGGGTTTGGATCTCCTAGAGTGATTTGATGTAGTTGACCTTCGGGCTATTCTTAGAACAATTATTTTTTGAAACAAATCGACCAGAAGTAGAAGGATCCCTATTCTACCCTAATCACCCACCCTCCCCCCAAATACCTTATTAAGAATGAAATATATATAAACTCCTCGTCCTAACTTTAGTGCTAAAAAATGATAAACACGAGAGAGTGTTTAATAATGACAAATAGATCACTAGAATTATAAAATTGGAAGCCAATTTCTTTGAGGAAATGAAGTCAAACACCTAGGATGCATATGAAGAATGTATCTTCAGTTAAAGATTAATAAGTTATCAAAGGATTTGATCACACTCTAAAGCATATTCACCCTAGATTATCAATTGAGAGGAGGAAAAGGGAACGTGATGTTTAGTCCCAAAGATTACAAGGATGTTCATTACTTCGAAGGAAATATCATGAAATTAGAAAAGGTTTTCACTTCTAAGAATGGAAAAACATTCTTACAAATCTACATTAAGTTTGAATACATCATCACTTGGAATTGTGATGATTTGAAATGTGACAAATAATATGCCATCCAACACACAATACTTTTATTCCTTAGAGAAAATAATGTTAGACAAAAGTAGAGACCAATGAAACCTAAGATTGAACCTCTCACGAGGAAGGTGTTGTCAAAATTGGTCAAGAGTCATATCATCTACCCTATCAAACACTCAAAATGGGTGGTTAACCTAGTCTCGATGAGGAATATAAATGGTGATATTCAACTTTGTGTAGATTTCAAAAACCACAATATACCTTCCCAACAATATCATTATCTCATGCTATCTATGGAGCATATTTTATAAACACTAGTCGGTTTAGAAATATTCTCCTTTCTTAATGGATTCTCTGGCTACAACCAGGTTTGGGTAAAATATGGGCACCCATAGAAAACAAAATTACCACTAAATGGGGTACATATTCCCACCAGAAGATTACTTTTGGATTATCCAATGTATAATATAATTTCTAAATAGTAGTTTGGCGATGCCAAAGTCTACTATATATGGATTCATATCATCCCCTAATAGCACATTATTAGGTTTCAAGTCACAATGAATCACTTGTACAAAACAGTGATGATGCAGATATGCAATACCTTGTGTTATATCGATTGTTATTTTTAATCGATCATTCAAATTTAATCTGCATTCTTCTTCTCCTTGAAGATATATCCATTTCTCCAAACTCCCATTTGACATGAATGGAAGAACCAGTGCTTCAAAATTCAGGTTGGAACAACTTGAAATGATTTTGATCACATTGTGGTGTCTAACATTCTCTGATAAAACTTTAGTGAGCATTCTCATCTTGGAACTTGAGAACTTTAACAGCAATATTTGTGCCATTGTTTAGAATCCCTCTATAGACATATCCAAAACTACCAACTCCTAAGAGATTGGTCTGGTTAAACCCCCCAGTAGCCTCTACAAGCCCATTATATGAAATTATTGGGGATCTTACATTGAGGGAAACCATTTTCTGACTTGTATGTCTCCTTATCTAGCAATATAGTAACAATAATAAAGATATGATGAAGATTGAAATTCCAATCACAACTGGTACCATTACCTTTTTGTGGATTGAAAATTATTTGTGTTTGGAATGAGAGCAAGGCTGCAAATTTATCCAAGTGCTGAAAAGACCAAGATTTCCCATAAATACAAACCCATCAAGTGTTGTGGAAACTCCTGCCTTTGGAACCTCCCCTATTAACCTCTTTGAAGAAAGATTGATATGTTGAAACATTTTCATCTCTTTGAAAGCCATTGGGATTGCACCAGACAAATTATTGCTACAAAGATCAATTTCCATAATATTTTTCAAAAAAGTGAGCGATGCTGGTATTGAACGATCAAAGGAATTCCATGAAAGATTCAAATATTACAATTTTGTGCAGCTTGACAATGTGAGTGGAATTTCACTTGAGAAGTTATTGAGAGACACATCTATAGCTTGGACCATAACCATTTTGCTCATTGTTAAAATAGAACCTTGTAGCATATTGTTGGAAATGTTGAAATAGAAGTGGATGTTGGGGGATCAATCCAACAATAGATTACAACTATGACAGCAATAAACGTGGAATTAAACCAGATTGACAAGTAATTAGAATGATAATATCAAGAACAAGAGATACAAGAAAACACCCTGAAAACTTGTATTAACAAAACTCTTTACAAAGGAATACAATTGAAGAAAGCTTCTTTCTTCCACACCTCTCCTAGATGTATAGATCTCTCAATAGATCTCAATTCCTCAAGAGCTCTCTCTCAAGAACAATCAACTCCAACAAGCCTGGATTGATTCAATTCTGTACTGTTCTTCACACACAATGAATTCCAATAATTCACTACAAATTACTTACTAAGCTAAGAAGATCTAATTCTACATATAGAATTAGGAGACTTGAGCATGTACAACCAACAAGTAGTTAAGCCTCTTGAACAAGGGCTCCAAAAATAGTAATGCTAACAATAGAGACGTGTGCTTGAGTTCACAACTCAAACTTATCATGCAAACACTTGCTTCTGTCCATGAAAATAGCTTTCTGGACACGCAGGTAACCGACGTCGATTCCTGCTGCTTGTCTGTGACCGCCGTCGGCCGACCCTTCTACCGACGTCGGCGTCTCTCCAACTGCCTGTGACCGACGTCGGTCGCTCCTGACCGACGCTGGCGTCTGTGTAGACCCGAGCCTGATTTGTATGCTCCTTGGTGAAGCTTTTAGCTCCACACCCTAACAATCTCCCACTTGGAGATAAACCAGCTGCACCAGTACCTGTACAGCAACATCTTCTAGCTCCTCCATCTTCAACTCAATCATGAAGACCAATAGAAGTTGAATGAAAATTCAATTTCTCCTTAGTAACCAGCTTTGTTAGCATATCAGCAGGATTCTTGTCTGTATGGATTTTCTCCAGCTTCAACTCACCATCTTCCAATACCTGCCATATGAAGTGGTACCTTAGCTGTATGTGCTTGGTCCTTGAGTGAAAAGCTGAGTTCTTAGCCAAATGGATTGCACTCTGACTGTCACTATACAATCTGTAACTTCCATGCTCCCTTCCAAGCTCTTCCATGAACCGTGTCATCTATATCATCTCCTTGCTAGCTTCTGTAGCTGCAATAGATTCTGCTTCTGTAGTTGACAAGGCTACAACCTTCTGCAACTTAGATATCCAACTAACTGCTGTTCCACCTACAGTAAAAACATACCCTGTGGTGCTTCTCCTGCCATCCAAATCCCCTGCCATATCTGAATCTACATAGCCATGTAGAGAAGTATCTGAACCTCCATAGCACAAGTGTCTATCGCTGGTTCCTCTCAGATATCTAAGGATCCATTGAACTGCTTTCCAATGTTCCTTACCTGGATTGGCCATATACTTACTTACCACTCCCACTGCTTGGGTAATATCCGGTCTAGTACATACCATTGCATACATCAAACTTCCTACCGCGGAAAAATATGGAACCTTACTCATGTACTCTACCTCTTCATATGAATTGGGACATTGTTCTTTACTTAACTTGAAATGTCCAGCCAAAGGTGTGCTTACCGGTTTAGCATCCTGCATATTGAACCGTTTCAACACTTTGTCCACATAATCTTCTTGAGACAATATCAACCTGTGATTTTTCCTGTCTCTCCTAATGCTCATGCCAAGGATTTTCTTTGCTGCTCCCAAATCCTTCATAGCAAACATTTGAGCTAATTTTACCTTAAGCTCTGAGATATCCTGCATGTGAGACCCTGCAACCAGCATGTCATCTACATACAACAATAGAATAATATATCTACCGTTATCAAATCTCTTAAAATACACACAATGGTCTGATTGACACCTACTGTAGCCGTGCTCAGTTATAAACCTGTCAAATTTTAAGTACCATTGTCTAGGAGCTTGCTTGAGGCCATACAAGCTTTTCTTCAACCTGCACACAAACTTCTCCTTACCCTTGACCTCGAATCCTTCTGGCTGTTCCATATAAATTTCCTCATCCAAATCTCCATGAAGAAACGCTGTCTTAACATCTAGCTGCTCAAGATGCAAATCTTCAAAAGCAACCAAAGACAATACAACCCTTATTGAAGTCATTTTAACAACTGGAGAAAAAATCTCACCAAAGTCAATACCTGGCTTTTGTGCGAATCCTTTTACCACTAATCTGGCCTTGTATCTCATCTGTCCATTCTCGCCTTCCTTCAACCTGAAGGTCCATCTGTTCTTAAGTGTTCTCTTACCAGCTGGCAATTCAACCAAATCCCATGTTTAGTTCTCTCTTAAGGACTCCAACTCCTCAACCATGCCACGCTCCCACTCACTCTTGGACTCCACCTGTATTGCTTCTTCAAAACACTCTGGTTCTCCACCATCAGTTAGCAATAAATAATATAAAGAATGAGAATATCTAATTGGAGGCTTACTCACCCTTTCTGACCTCCTGATGGGTGTCTTGGACTCGTTCTCAACACGCTGTCCACCCAAATTTTTTGACAGTGACCGACCTCGGCCACCTGTAGACCTATTACTGGCCGACGTCGGTTTTTCCTGACCGACCTCGGTACCTATACGGCCGACGTCGGTCTCTGTATCGCCGACGCCGGTTTCTGTCCTGTCGACGCCGGTTCTTAACCTGTCGACGTCGGTCTCTGTGTTTTCCTGTAAGTGATTATTTCTTTTTCCCGCGAGCTCACCTTGGACTTTCACCTCATCCAATTCACTATTGCTCTACTCAGGCTGATTCAACTTCCTTAGCTGATCACAATACATCACTCTTTCATTGAAAACAACATCAAGGCTCCTGATTACCTTGTTAGTTTCTAGATTCCACAATCTGTAACCAAAATCATCTGAGCCATAGCCAATAAACGTGCATCTCATAGACTTAGCATCAAGCTTCTTTCTATTTTCCTTATCTATATGCACAAAGGCTTCACAACCAAAAACTTTGAGATATGAGAGATCAACCTTTTTACCTGTCCATGCCTCTTCTGGAATACCACCATCCAGAGCTGTAGAGGGTCCTCTGTTAATCAGGTACACTACAGTGTCAACAGCTTATGCCCAGAACTATAAGGGCAAACCGGCATGCAATCTCATACATCTTGCACGCTCCATTATTGTCCTGTTCATCCTTTCAGCAATACCATTCTGCTGAGGTGTCCTTGGAACCATCCTTTGCCTACGGATTCCATGCATGTAACAATAATCTCTGAACTTATGACTGCAGAACTCACCACCGTTGTCTGATCTCAGGCACTTTAATCTTTTACCTGTTTCATTCTCAACCATAGCTTTCCAAACTTTAAAAGTATTAAATACATCAGATTTTCTTCTAATACAGTAGATCCATACCTTCCTTGTGGCATCATCTATGAATGATACATAGTACTGTGATCCTCCAATGGAAGCAATCTGAGCCGGTCCCCACACGTCTGTGTGAACAAGCTCCAACTTGTGCCTCTTCTTAGTAGACCCAGTTTTGAGAAAACTAACCCTTTTCTGTTTTCCAAATACACAGTGCTCACAAAACTCTAGATCTATGCCTTTTAAATTTGAAAGCATACCTTTAGACTTAAGAATAGACATCCCCTTCTCACTCATGTGGCCAAGCCTTGAGTGCCACAATTTAGCATCCACATCTGAAGTAGATAAAACTGAAGGAGATTTGTTAGTAACACAATTACACAAGTAGAGAGTACCTTCTCTCTTACCTCTGGCCATAACAAGTGCACCCTTGGTTACCTTCCAAGATTCTGCTGTGAGAGTTACTGTACAACCCTCATCACCTAGCTTACCTACAGAGATCAAATTTCTCTTCAAACTAGGAACATGCATCACATCTCTCAACACCCATGTGTTGCTATTCTGCATCTTCAGCTGCACTTTGCCTTTGCCAATTATTTTACAGGGCTCATCATCCCCTAAGTACACTATTCCAAAATCTCCTTGGATATAGTCACTGAAATATTCCCTGTTAGGAGTAGCATGAAAAGATGCACCAGAATCTAATACCCAAGATTCTATATTATTATGCAGAGAGAAAATTAAAGCATCTTGTGCAATACCTGCAATCTTGGCTTCTTCCTTTCCTTCGTGTTGGTTGTCCTCCTTAGGCTTCGACCAACAATCTCTGCTTATGTGCCCCATCTTTCCACAATTCCAGCATTGTGGCTTCCTACCATTTCTGGATTTAGATCTGCCTTTCCCCTTTGACTTGGATCTTGCTCTGCCTTTCTTGCTCTTCTCTTTTTGCCTTCCCCTGCTCTCAAAACTTAAAGCGTTCCCAGATGCCTCTTCTGTGCTTTTCCTGCGTATTTCCTCATTCAAGATAACACTAACAACATCCTCTACTTTCAAAATATTTGATGCAGATGCAGTATTACTTACTGCCATTACTAAGCCATGCCAACTTTCAGGCAAAGAACATAATATCAAAAGAGCCTTTATCTCATCATCAAACACTATATTCACTGAACTTAATTGATTCACAATACCATTGAAATCATTCAGATGAGTAGACACAGATCCACCTTCATTCATATGCAAATTAAATAACTGCTTCATTAAATATACCTTATTTGAAGCTGAGGGTTTTTCATACAGATTTGATAACGTAGTCATCAACTCTACCGTAGACTTTGCCTGTGATAAATTGTATATCACAGTGGATGCTAGACTCAGTCTTATAGACCCCAGAGCCTTTCTATCAAGAACTTCCCATTCTTCATCCTCCATGTCTTTGGGCTTCTTTGCAATACCTCCTAACGGTAAGTAGAGATCTTTCTGATACAGATAATCCTCTATCTGCATTCTCCAGTGTTGGTAATTTTTGCCATTGAACTTTTCCATTCTCAATTTACTTTCATCTGCCATTGCTTCTCCCACTCAAACAGAAATCTCTGTAAGAACCTGTAATCAATACACACTACACAGATCTGAACAACCTGTTAGTGAACCTGAGCTCTGATACCACTTGTTGGGGGATCAATCCAACAATAGATTACAACTATGACAGAAATAAATGCGAAATTAAACCAGATTGACAAGTAATTAAAATGATAATATCAAGAACAAGAGATACAAGAAAACACCCTGAAAACTTGTATTAACAAAACTCTTTACAAAGGAATACAATTGAAGAAAGCTTCTTTCTTCCACACCTCTCCTAGATGTATAGATCTCTCAATAGATCTCAATTCCTCAAGAGCTCTCTCTCAAGAACAATCAACTCCAACAAGCCTGGATTGATTCAATTCTGTACTGTTCTTCACACACAATGAATTCCAATAATTCACTACAAATTACTTACTAAGCTAAGAAGATCTAATTCTACATATAGAATTAGGAGACTTGAGCATGTACAACCAACAAGCAGTTAAGCCTCTTGAACAAGGGCTCCAAAAATAGTAATGCTAACAATAGAGACGCGTGCTTGAGTTCACAACTCAAACTTATCATGCAAACACTCGCTTCTATCCACGGAAATAGCTTTCTGGACACACAGGTAACCGACATCGGTTCCTGCTGCTTGTTTGTGACCGCCGTCGACCGACCCTTCTGCCGACATCGGCGTCTCTCCAACTGCCTGTGACCGACGTCGGTCGCTCCTGACCGACGCCGGCGTCTGTGTAGACCTGAGCCTGATTTGTATGCTCCTTGGTGAAGCTTTTAGCTCCACACCCTAACAGTGGAGATTTGGAAGACCTACAACTTCTGGAGGTATGTTTCCTTTGCACTGGTTGTAAGACAAGTCAACCATTTCCAAATTTTTGTATCTCCCTAAACTCGTAGATATTTTTCTGAACAGTTGATTGTGATGAAGAAAAAGACTTTTAATTGAGGAAGATCCCCAAGAATCTCTAGAATTTATCCTGAAAGCATGTTTTCAATCAATGATAACAACCCAAGCCTTTTTTCCAGACCCAAGTGTTCCAAAAATCTTCCATATAAATTATTATTTTCTAGAAATAATCTTTCTAGGTTTGAAAGTTGATTGAGCGTGGATGGAATGGTCCCGTTCAAGAGATTGTTAGATAGATCTATGTATGTCATATTTATCAGGTTGCCAATTTCACTTGGTATGTTTCCCTCAATTTTATTATAGCTCAATTCCAAATAGGAAATACCCTTGAGAGTTAGCCAACTGAAGAGGGCAAGACCCCAGTGAAATAATTATAAGACATTATTATTTTTATGGTAAGATATGAATGTAATAATTCCCTTGTGGCACCAATCCATACCATTGTTCCTCAAATAGTAGTAGCATAAACTTTAGAGTTAAATTACAAGTTGGAAGATTTCAAGGATATATTTTAGTCACCAAAGGAATTTTATACACATTATGGGGTGAAGCACACTATTTATTTGATCCATGCACTACCTTTACCTAATGATTATTTATATTGTAGATCATTTATGGAAAATTAAGAAATTAATTGACAAATTCATGAACTTTTAGATAAAGGACATATCAAACCTAGCTCATTCCCTTGCAGTAACCCAATTATGCTTACACCAAAGAAATATCACACATGGAGGGTGTGCATTGATTACAGATCTCTCAACAACATCATAATGAAGAACCTCTATCCTTTTATAAGGATCGAGGACTTGTTGGACTAGATTTATGATGTAATATAATTTACCAAGATTGATCTTAAGTCTAGGTATCATTAGATTCATGTTGAATTTATAGATGCATGGAATATAACCTTAAATTCCAAATAAGGTTTTTTTGAATGTATATTCATGCCCTTTGGATTAACTAGTGTACCAGTTACATCATGTGAATGATGGATGTCATTCTCAATCCAGTCATCACCTCATTTGGTATAGTCTACCTTGACAACATCTTAAACCTCAACAAAACATGGGATGAACATATGTGTTATATAGAGTAAATGCTTGACACTTTGCGGAAACACAAGCTATATGAAACCATGGAGAAGTACTCATTTATATGTATGAAATATAGTATTTTAGATACATAATAGATGCACAAGGATTGTACATCTAATTAGGTAAGATTTAATTCATAGCAGTTAGTCAAGGCTGTTAGAATAGACAAATCACTACTTCCATTTTGCACCATAAAATTTTTGTTAATGTGAAAAGGGTTGACAGAAACATTTCATGGTAGGCCAGTCAATTTTAATGCATTTTCAAAGTCTGTCATCATAGTCCACATTATAAGTTTGTGATATCTTGACTTTTCAAAGATTATAAGTTTGTATTATGGTCCCTTTCTTTTAATAATTGTATTTTCTTGGTCTATGTAAGAATTATATTGTTAAATTATTTTACGTCATAGTTGAAAAAATAAAGAAATTTATGTATACATTTGGAATTTTAAGAAAAAAAAATTATATATATATTTGAAATTTTTTAAAAATAAATGGGTAAATTAGATGATGTTAAGTTCAACAACGAATAAGAAGTTAAAAAACACGTGTGAAAAGTTAAGTCATGAATTAAGACATTTAATTTTAATATTTATTTGGTATTTAGAACTTGTAATATCTATATGTTCATGGATGATGTCAATTATAATTTTGTGTGGTGTATATTAATTTTATCTTTTAGCTTTTTCTATATCAAGGATTAGATAAAAGATAAGAATGTTTTTTCACATTATTCACTAAAATATTTTTGTGTTTAACATTTAAATTGAGAGTACTTAATTAGATTATTAGTTAAATTTGAATATAAAATGTATAGCACTATCCTGAGCGAATAGGATGGAGATTCGTACACTAAAGAAGAGTTTGAATAGGTACATTAGACATGTCAATTTTTACAATCTAAAATCTAAGATGATGGGAAACATGATCTTAGATTAGAAAGGTGTATCTGTGGATCGTAGATCCATGTTGATTTTTGGAGCAATTCGATCTATAGTTTTGGATTTGCTCGACAAGTAGCAGTTCGTTGGTACCTCTCGGAGGTTTCCCCTTTCGGCCCTTTCTTTCTTTGAACCCCCTTTCTCAAATTTTTGCTAAGAAGTGACATCCTTCAACTTCTTCCATGTGGGAGCCCTATGTTTATCTAACTCGGGGAAAACTTCATTCCCTTCAAGAGGAGCACCAACTCAACATGTCACCACTGCACTCCTCAAAAAATTTTAATTTTGGGTCAAGCCTCAAAGTAGTGCCATTGGTTGGTAAGACTAGGGGGGCCACGAAGCAGTTAATGTAAGATTCAAATGCGACTTTACCACGTGGCATCCTCGTGCTCATTTTGGCAAGTGTATGCCTTACTTTCTTAAGATAAGTGCCAGCTTGACACATGACACTCCTTCACTCAAACACAACAATGAAGGCCACAGCCCCTTTGGAGAAGCACCGACTTGACACATGACATCTGCACACTTATCTGAGGGGCATGTTAGTTTGACAGAGATTGAAAGAGCACCATTAGATGAAGATGTGGGTCCCCCCTTTCGAGTATTGTTTTGAAACACTTTAAGCTTCGCCTAAAGTGTGATATTTTAAGTTTAGAGGGGACCAAGGCCGCTAAAAATGGCATAAGTAGACATACAGTGCTACCTTGTTTCTCTTAAGCGTAATGGCCATAACAAGAAGAAATAGTTGCACCATATCTAGGATCTGGGGTGTAACTACACTCATTAGTTTCAGGTCATTTTCAGTTACAATGGCATCATGGGCATGAGTGGTGAAATATCTAGATGTCATCTCTTCAAGTATTCACTTCACCTATATATTTTAGGTTCTTCCCTTCCAAAGGAGGATGGCAATTATTTTATTTTTAGATTATTATTTCTCTAAATAGCCATGATAATAGACTAGGTTATAGTAGTAGTTAGAGTTTGTATTCTACAACCTTAGCAGGTGTGCCTCATGGATGTTAGTGAACACTTTGTATGCACCTTATATGGCCTTATATATTCAATTCCCTATCCACAATGAATAGGACATGGTGTTATGTTTTATTTGGGATTAAAACTATCTTTATCTGCTATTTGTTTTCTTCTACTTTCATAGTGTAGATCTATGTTTATTCTATAGATCTTAATTCATGATTTTAAGCTCCTTTATAATATGTGGTGTTTAGAGATTTGTTCTATTTTATGCAAGTTCACATTAACATTTCAAATCTTTTGGCGCATCCCCTTAGAGTAGATTTACTTTCATGTTGTTTACTATTTTTATTTTCTACCCCTTTTTACCCACTAAATCAAACCAAGAGCCGACTTCTAAAATCTTGGAGGTTGCTTTATAGATTGCGTTTGATCCCACATATATAAATCTTGCTATAGCTTGTTTCCTAAACTGAAGTAAAATTTTTAGGCATCAACAATATACAACTTGAAATAATTGTCAAACTAATGGAAAAACAATTTTTAAAAATTACATAGTGGTTAAGGATTTCAGAGAGTGACTTGATCTAAATAGAATCTATAAAATTGACTTTGGCATTAAGAAGGTAAAGGAACTATAATTTTTATAATTATGATAGTGCAAGTTATTTAAATGACCTAAAATTTGGTTAACAATACATATCTAAGAAATTATGATAATGTTGAGGTATTAAAAGAATCGTCTGCTACCCTGACTTCCCCTACCTTAATCATAAAATTTCTAAGCAAGATTACTCTTTCTAAAGGACCAAAATGACATGAGTGGCCTATGCAATATAAAAAAAATCAAGGATAACATACTAAATTTTGTTGCCAAGGTTAAATTTTTTCAAGGTTCGTATGGTGTCTCCTCACATCATTCTAGAGTGGAGGTAATTAATGGATTCAAATATCAATATAGAGATACAAAAGGACTAATGAGTGGACATATTAGAATCCCAAATATGAGCATCTAGTTTTTGTTTATGTATTACTCTGTTAACATTGATTAGGTTATGATTTTGGCATGGAGAAACCAATAACTTAGTCTAGATAGACCTTGGGATGCTTCCACTTTGTATTAATTTTTAAGTTAGGCTTCAGTCTCTTGAACCTAATTTAAATTATTATTTTTGAAACTATGTTAATTGTTAAACATTTTCAAGATAACAAGTTATATGGAAGAATAAAACTTTCACTTCAAGGTGTTGGCCATCTAGAAAATTCATGGAGATCTACTAAAGTGATACAAATTTCAATCCAAGACATATACAACCTTTAAATTACATATAAAATAATATGTAACATTCCTCCTCATTTTTTAGTGACACATTTGAAATGTTTTTCTATAAATGTAATGAGCTCAACTTAAACAAGGAATCATTTTTTTTTAATTTAGTAGTTATTTTTTGTGTCTCGTAGACTATGCATAACTAGGAGAACCTTAGTGGCTCTATCTATTTTTGAATTTATCTATAACACATTTGAAATATAGATGCAACTATGTAATTCCTCTAAGTATGTGAACTAATGTATTGTGGATATTATCTCCATCATCCCATTGTCTTTATTTAAATGTCTTGAACATTACCTCTGGTAGAAAACATAATATTATGTATTTGACCCATATGAATATTCACATACATACATGGGCTCATGATCGATTAGAGTTTGGCCCATAAGACTCTTCATAGGATAAAGGGATGGGAAATTAATGCATCCATGAGGAATGGAATCCAATATGGGAAGCAACCAAAACAAAGGTGGATAATAACCTTGATAATGATGGAATATGGAAATTCTACATTGATGGGGAAAATGAAATAATGGAGTTGGTGTTGGAATGGATTTTTACTTTTTGAATGGTAGTAACACTCTACATTGGTATCATTTGCAATTCAGTTGCACCAATAATTTTTTTGAATCTGAAGTTCTTGCCCTAGGTTTATATATTTATAATAATAATAAAATGAAATTGCTTTGAATATTTGAAGACACATAATTAATAGTTAATTAGGTGTGGTCACAATGTGAGACCAAAAACTCCATGCTAATATCTTAAAATAATATGTGTTTGGATATCCTAGAGTTATTTGATGTGGTTGACATTTTGGCTATTCCAAGAATAATTGTTTTTTGAAGCAAATCGAGTGGAAGTAGAAGATTTCTATTTCCCCGAGTCCTTATTAATAATGAAATTTATATAAAAATTACCATCCAAACTTTAGCCCCCAAATATGATAAACATTAGAAAGTGTTTAATAATGACTAATAGATCACTAGATTTATACAATTGGAAGATGATTTATCTAAGGAAATGAATTCAAAGAGCTATGATGCATATGAAGAATAGATCTTCAATTAAAGAGTAATAAGCTATCAAAGTGTTTGATCACACTCTAAAGCCTATTTACCCTAGATGATCAATTGAGAGGAAGAAAAGGGACCATGATGTTTAGTACAAGAGATTACAAGGATGTTCATTAGTTCCAAGGAAAGGTCATGAAATTAGGAAAGGTTTTCACCCCTGAGAGTGGAAAAGCATTATTGGAAATATACATTAAGTTTGAATACATCATCACTTGGGATTATGATGATTTGAAATGTGACAAATAATATGCCATTCAAAACACAATAATGCTTCTCCTTAGAGAAAATAATATTATTCAAAATTAGAGACCAATGAACCCTAAGATTGAACTTCTCACGAAGGTGTTGTCAAAATTGGTCAAGAGTCATATCATCTACCCTATCAAACACTCAACATGGGTGGCTAACCTAGTCTCAGTGAGGAATAAAAATGTTGATAGTTACCTTTGTGTAGATTTCAGAAACTTCAATATAGCTTCCCAACAACATCATTATCTCATGCCATCTATGGAGCCTAGTTTATAAATACTAGTAGGTTTAGAAAGATTCTCCTTTTTTAATGGCTTCTCTAACTACAACCAGGTTTGGGTAAAATATGGGCACCCACACAAAACAACATTACCACTAAATGGGGTACATATTCCTACCAAAATATTCATTTTGGATTATCCAATATAGAATAAAATTTCTAAAAACTAATGAACATTAATTTTAAGGGGCTTACTAATAATATGATCTTAGTATACCTAGATGACAACATTTTTTAAAGAGATAAGAGGAAGACTTTGAACACCTAGAAAATGTTTTTGAAAGATGTAAGGAGTTTTGCATCTCTATCAATCTCAAAAAATAATTATTATTGTACACAAAATAAACTCATAGGACATATTGTTTAAAAAATGGTCCATTTATTGATCAAGGAAGAGTCTTTTCCATCCTAAAACTATCTCTTCCTTTAGATAAAAATGTTTTGTAGTTTTTTCTAAGAAATATTATTTTCATAAGGAAAGTTATAATTGAGTTCACTAAACTAGTAAGTTCAATAATCCTTATGTTGAAAAAGGAACAATTTTTCAGATGGACTACAAAATATAGGGAAGCATTTGAGTAGATTAAATGAGCCATTACCAAAGCTCCAAATTTAGTAAATCCTAACTATGACAAGGAATTCATTTTTTATGAAGTTAAAGGGGAATACAACCTTGCCACATGATTCATTAAGAATATGACAAAGGTGATAAGAATCCTATCACTTTCATGAGTCAAACTCTTAAGGATTGAGTTCAAATATACTTTTATTGAAAAAAAACTCATTTACATTAATGATATATTTGAAAACATTTAGACACATGATCTAAACAAAATTTCATTATTGCATTTGTCATTAGCCTAAGAGGGAGAGTTTACATCTTTAGAGGATAAATTAGGCAAAATAAGTTAGTTTGGATCATTAAGATCATGGAACAAGACATTAAAATTAAGCCCAACAAGTTTGTGATAGGCCAAGCCCTATGACAATACATTGTTGATGATAAGTTGAAATGTCATCCCTGATCTATGTTCAGAGGCAAACATTAATAAAAATAAGGATATATGATTGGATATAGAGTATTTTAGTGCATATGGACACTGGAATATGCCTTGGTGGCTTACGTTCTACACAAATAAGATGATTTAGGCTTCACATTGCATCCTATAGGATTATCAATGGCATATTGTTCAAAATAAAACATGATGAATTCTTGGTGCAATGTATTGAACCCATGAAGGTAGAGGACATACTAAGATAATTCCATCAAGGAATTTTAGGTTGCCATTACTCTGCATAGACCATTGTGTTGAAGATAATAAGGGTGACATATTAATAGCCTATGATATTTCCAAATGATTACATATGGGTGAAGAAATGCAAGAAATGCCATTTTCACGTGGGCAAGAAAAGTAATGTTTCTTTCCCCTTGACCTTATATGTATAATATGAACCTTTCATTTAATGTTGATAAGTCTTAAGTGGTTTAATGAATCCCATTTTGAGTTTTGGCATTAAATTCATTCTTATAGCTACTAACTGTTTCACCATATGGATTGAAGTAGTTGATTTAAAAGAAGCTACAAAGGGAGTGATTATTAATTTATTGGATAACATTATAGTTATATTTAGAATGCCTCAAACTAATATTTAAAAAAACCAAGGGATGTTTTTGGTGCCAATATCACATATTATGATCATCAAATCAGCAACTATGATAAATCTTACTTTAGCTAATTTTCGTAGGGCAATGGTCTCTCTAGTCACTAGACAAGAAATTGATCAAAATCATGTGAAAGACTATGGAAGTTAATCCTAGGCAATGATACACCAAACTACATGGCATCTTTTGGTTTGACCTAATTACTCCAAAAAAATACATGGGTAAATCTCCCTACATATTAGTTTATAGCAATGAGGGTAAATGACCACTTTCTTTGGAAATTATAACTTTCTCACTGAATTGAGTTAGAACACCATGATGTTCAGACAATTAGGATTGCTAAACTCATAATATTGGAAGAGAACATCATCCCTATTATCTGAATCATATTCCTTATCAGAAACATCATCCCTCAATTTGAAGAAGCACCAAATTGATGTGTGTTAACCCCATGATTAATTGAGGGGGATGTCAGTTTTCCAAAGATTGAAAGAGTGCCACTAGATGAAGGTATGGGTCTCCCCTTTTGAGAAAGCTTTTGAAATGATTTAAGTTTTGCCTAAAGTGTGATCATTCAAGTTTGGAGGGGTCCAAAGCTGCTAAAAATGGAATAATCAAACAAATCCATAAGTAGACATGTGGCACCACCTCGCTTCTCCTAAGCATAGTGGCCATAACAAGAAAAAATAGTTACACCATATTTGGGATCTAGGGTGTAATTATACTTATTAGTTTCAGATCATTTTCAGTTGCAACAACATCATGGGAACAAGTGGTGAAATCTCTATGTGTTATTTCTTTGAGCAGTTGCTTTGCCTATATATTTGAGGTTCTTCCCCTTCTAAAGGGGTATGGTGATTATTATTTTTTGACATTATTATTTCTCTGAACAACCATTGTAATAGACTAGGGTATAGTAGCAGTTAGAGTTTTTGTTCTACAACCTTAGAAGGTATTCCTCATAGACGTTAGTAAACACTTTGTATGTGCCTTCTATGGCCTCCTATATTTAGTTCCCTATCCACAATGAAGAGGACATGGTGTTACATGTTATTTGGGATTAAAACTATCTATGTCTGTCATCTCTTTTCTTCTAATTTCATAGTGTAGATCTTTGTTTATGCTATAGATATTGATCCATGCTTTTAAACTCCTTTATGATATATAGTGTTTAGAAATTTGTGCTATTTTATGCAAGTTCATGTTAACATTTCAAATATTCCGGTGCATCGCCTTGGATTAATTTACTTTCATGTTGTTTACTATTTTTATTTTCTACCCCTTTTCACCCCCTAAATCAAATGAAGAGTTGACTTATAATATCCTGGAGGTTGCTTCACAGATTGCATTTGGTCCCACATCTATAAAGGTTCCCATAGATTGTTGTCTAACTTGAAGCAAAATTTTAGGCATCAATAATATACAACTTGAAATATTTGTGTAATTAATGGCAAAACAATTTTTAAAAATTACATAGTGGGTAAGGATTTCAGAGAGCAACTTGATCTAAATAGAATATATAAAATTGACTTTGACATTGAGAAGGTAAAGGAGCTATAAATTTTGTAATTATGATAGTGCAAGTTATTTAAATGACCTGAAATTTGGTTAACAATACATATCTGAGGAATTATGATAATGTTGAGGTATTAAAAGAATTATCTTCTACCCTAACTTCCCCTACCTTAATCATAAAATTTATAAGCAAGATTACTCTTTCTAAAGGACCAAAATGACATGAGTGTGCCTATGCAATATTAAAAAAATCAAGGATAACATACTAAATTTTGTTGCTATCAGGGTTCATATGGTGTCTCTTCACATCATTCTAAAGTGGAGATAATTAAGGGCTTTGAAGATAAATATAGAGCTACAAAAGTACTAATGAGTGGACATATTAGAATCCCAAATATGAGTATCTAATTTTTGTTTACATATTATTGTGTTTACATTGATTAGGTTATGATTTTGGCATGGAGAAAGAAACAAATTAGTTTGTATAGACCTTGGGATGCTTCACTTCATATTAATTTTAAAGTTAGGCTTCGGTGTCTTGAACCTAATTTAAATTATGATTTTTGAAACTATGTTAATTGCTAAACATTTCCAAGATAACAAGTTATATGGAATAATAAAACTTTCACTTCAAGGTGGTGACCACCTAGAAAATTCATGGAGATCTACTAAAGTGATAAAAATATCAATCCAAAACATATATAACTTGTAAATTACACATAAAACAAGATGTAACATTCCAACTCATTTTTAAATGACACATTTGAAATGTTTATCTATAAATGTAATGAGCTCATCTTGAGCAAGGGATCTTTTTTTTTAATTTAGTAGTTATTTTTTGTGTCTCTTAGACTATGCATAACTAAGATTACCTTAGTGGCTCTATCTATTTTTTAATCTATCTATAATGCCTTTGAATATAGATGCAACTGTGTAATTCCTTTAAGGTCATGAAATTAGGAAGGGTTTTCACTCCTCAGAATGGAAAAGCATTATTACAAATCTACATTAAGTTTGAATACATCATTACTTGGGATTATGATGTTTTGAAATGTGACAAATAATATGCCATCCAACACACAATAGTTATTATCCTTAGAGGAAAGAATGTTAGAAAAAATTAGAGACCAATGAACCCTAATATTGAACCTCTCACGAGGAAAGTGTTGTCAAAATTGGTCAATAGTCATATCATCTACCCTATCAAACACTCAACATGGGTGGCTAACCTAGTCTTGGTGAGGAATAAAAATGGTGATATTCAGCTTTGTGTAGATTTAAGAAACCTCAATATAGCTTCCCAACAATATCATTATCTCATGACATCTATGGAGCATATTTTATAAACACTAGTAGGTTTAGAAAGATTCTCCTTTCTTAATGGCTTCTCTGGCTACAACCAAGTTTGGGTAGAATATGGTCACCCACACAAAACAACATTACCACTAAATGGGGTACATATTCCTACCAAAATAATCATTTTGGATTATCCAATGTATAATAAACTTTATAAAAAGTAATGAACATTAATTTAAAGGGGCTTACTAATAAGATGATCTTAGTATACCTAGATGATAACATTTTTTTCAAAAGATAAGAGGAAGACTTTGAACACCTAGAAAATATATTTAAAAGATACAAGGAGTTTTGTGTCTCTCTCAATCCTAAGAAAATTATTATACATAAAATAAATTCCTAGGGCACATTGTTTCAAAAAATGGTCCATCTATTGATCCAAAAAGAGTCTTTTCCATCCTAAAACTATCTCTTCCTTCACATAAAAATATTATTTTCATAGGGATGAATATGGCCCTTATCTATCAAAATGGATTCTAATCACTAACAAAAGAAACAAAATAATCCTAAAACCAAGTAAATGAAAGCATAAAATACAAAAGCCTCATAACGGTGTGTTTATTCATATTTTTTCAACATAAAACCAAACAAAAAGACAAACAAACAAACAAACCAAGTAAATCCCAAAACCAAGTAAATGAAAGCAGAACAAACATAATCCTCAAACAGTGTGTTTATTTATGTTTTATCAATTTCAATATTTTTATTTTATAACTTTTATATATCATAATTATTAATAATTTAATTATCTTCTTCGTAAATTTTATATTAATGAGATAAATTATATCAATCTAAATCAATTTGACTATATTGATGTGTCAAATTTGAAAAAATATTTTTACTATTAGAATATTTTAATATTAATGAAATAATAGTGAAGGTTAAAAAGTAAGATGATCTATAGCTATGCATAGCCAAAACTCTATCTCGATAAAAAATATCGGCTCAACAACAACTAGTGCTTAAGACTCCCTTGCTAGTTGGGTAAATTCAAACAAGTGAAAAAATAGGAACCACACTGAGATAATTCTCACAGATAAACATCAACCACCCACCCACAACTTCAAGTTCATAATTTTCAAGGTCATAACACATTTTTTTGTCTTTACTCTTTTAACCTCTATCCAGAGCTCTAGACGAGGATAAACAATAACCATCTATAGCTGAGGTTCAACTGGAGCTTGATCCTTATCAAACTTAAAAGTTTTATATTCATGTGATCTCTTGATTCCTCCACTAATAGCATTACCTAATAAAGTCATTTTATATGAAGAATCATCCAAAGATTCCTCTTTCATAGCCTTTGCTTTAACCTTTTTTATTGTTCCATTTTTATATTTTTCCTTGACCTTAGATGTCTCTGTATTAGTTAAGACTTCCTCTTCTTCATATTTCTAAAGAGGATGCCCATACAGCTACCAACCTTTAAATTTAATAGGATGGTTTCTTTTTAGTTTACTTGCTTTCTGCCATACTCCCTCGAGATGGTCAGTTTGATGGCAGAAACGACATCTACAAGTATTGTTTTCATAATCCAAGGTTTGAATCTAATGGAAATTATCATGATTCAATTGTATTCTATCTAGGAGACCTTTGCTATGATCCAACTCCACATAAATATGACCATAGTTAAAAATTCTTAATTTAGACCTCTCACAATCCAATTTGATGAATCTTCCCAACATATTTTCAATGACTTCACATATTTTAAAATACCTCTCAACATAATAATATTTATAATTAATTTTACTTTATTGATATTATTCTATTATATAATGTTTGAGTTTCTTACCTTTTACTTTCAACTATGAATGGGTTGAATATAGGTAGGATTACACAAAACCAACCAATTGAGTCAACCCACCAATCTTTTTGATATTTTTGATTAAATTTATTAGTTTATAAAAAATAAAAATAGATGTTAAAAATATATTATTATTAATAGTTTGAATTTTTTATTATTATAATTATTTTTAAAATTCTTCTTATAACTATATTAAAAAATATTTTTAATATTTGAATAAAAATAAAATTTAATATATAATTATTATCATAAAATTTTAATTATTAAAATAACAAATAAGTAAATACTAGTATACATATACTAGATAAATTGAAGTAAAATACGTTTAGAGATATAATAATGATATACCTCACCATATTCTACATAAATTTAATTAAGATATGAATTTTAGTTTATATGCTTTCATATAAATATTTTAAAATTTTGATTTTGTTAATGTATTTTATATATGTTATTAAATTTTTAATTACATATCCATAATTTAGATTTTTATTACATCAAAGGTGTTATATTGGCGAGGCCATTGCATATGTTTATGTTGACATCTTTTGATGCCTACTTTGTAGATAAAACACTACCACGTGTACACCCAACCATATACTTGTTTTGCTAAAGTCTTTTTTATTGTTGAAAGAATGAAACATGTGTAGGGTGTAGCACCCACAATCATCGGAACCACCACCTTCCTTACATAAAATGTCAATCTAACAATTATAATTATAAAATCAATTAAGAATCCATTAATCTCTTGCATGTATTATGTGTAGATTATGGATCAAATTGAATGTATGTTACTCCATGTTTGATGAAAAACTAAAAAATGGCTTCTCCAATGCATTCTATTGTGCTTGTGATTATTACAACCTTCCCTTCTAGTTTGCATTTATTAAAAAAAAATGTTATTACCTATTGAAGGATCAAAACAAGGTTAGCAGTGTTTCAAAAGGCTTCTCCAAATAATCAATGGCTCAAAAGAGTAGCACTACTAACACTAACCTTCCTATCTTGGACAAATCTATCATGGATTGAACCCATGTGGGAAGGCCATCAAGAGAGGGCATAAGCAGTTCCACCAACTTATTTCCTGTGTGTAATATTTTGTGCTTAATTTATGTAACATTATGTGAAGTGGACACAAAATAAATTTTGAGGCCATAACTATGAAGGCTCTTATACAACTTCTCTTATGACAAGAAACTTCTTATTTTTCTCATCATATAGCCTATATGCCATGGAGGATTCAGAATATCCCAAGTAAATGCATTTGCAACCCATGTGGTCCAACTTATTCCTCTTTTCTATTAAAATCAATGCATCACAAGTGGATCCAAAAACTTGAAGATGTTATATTAAACAAAGATGACCACACCACATCTCATATGGAGTCTTGAATTGAAGGGTTGATGATGGTGATTTGTTACAAAGGTATACTATTGTTTAAACTCATTTGACCCAAAAGCTTAGATTACCCCTTTGAAGTACAACATAGCACGAACAATTATAATTGTTCTACTTTCACTTGATTTGCTTTAAAAAGCAATTATTCTAGGAATAGCTTGAATGTCAACCACATCAAATCACTCTACGAGATCCAAACCTATATTATTATAAAATATTAGCATAGATTTTTTGGTCTCACATTGTGACCACACCTAATTAACTATGAATTCCATGCCTTCAAATATTCAAAGCATTTTGGTTTTGTTATTATTAGAAATCTGTAAACCTATGGAAAGAACTTTATATTCAAAAACATTATTATTGCAACTGAATTACAAATGATATTAGTTATAACTAATTACAACTGATATCAATGTAGAATGTTACTACCATTCAAAACTTAAAAATCCACTCCAACACCACCTCCATTTTTTCATTCTCCCCATCAATGTAAAATTTTGATATTCCATCCCTATCAAGGTTATTATCCACATTTATTTTGGTTCCCTCCCACATTGGATTCCATTCCTCATGGATGCATTAATTTCCCATCCCTTTATCTTGTGAAGAGTCATATGAGCCAAACTATAATTTAGCATGAGCCCTTGTATGTATGTGAATATTTGTATGGGTCAAACACACAATATTATATTTTCTACAAGAAGTAATATTCAAGACATTTAAAATAATACAAAGGGAAGATGGAGATAATATCCACAATACATTAGTTCACATACTTAGAGGAATTACATAGTTGCATCTATATTTCAAAGGTGTTATAGATAAATTCAAAAATAGATAGAGTCGCTAAGGTGATCCTAGTTATGCATAGTCTAAGAGACACAAAAAAGGACTTCTAAATTTTTAAAAAAATGGATCCCTTGTTCAAACTGAGCTCATTACATTTATAGAATAACATTTCAATGTGTCATTAGAAAATAAGCAAGAATGTTACATCTTGTTTTATGTGTAATTTATAGGTTGTATATATTTTGGATTGATATTTTTCTAACTTTAGTAGATCTCCATGAATTTTCTAGGTGGCCACCACTTTGAAGTGAAATTTTTATTCTTCTTTATAATTTGTTATCTTGGAAATATTTATCAATTAACATGGTTTTAAAAATCATAATTTATATTAGGTTCAAGATACCGAAGCTTAACTTAAAAATTAATACAAAGTGGAAGCATCCCAAGGTCTATCTAGACTAAGTTGTTGGTTTATCCATGCCAAAATCATAACCTAATCAATGTAAACACAATAATCCATAAACAAAATTAAATGTTCATATTTGGGATTCTAATATGTCGACTCATTAGTCCTTTTGTAGATCTATATTGATGTTTGAAACCCTTAATTATCTCCACTCTAGAATGATGTGAAGAGACACCATACAAACCCTAAAAAAATTTAACGTTAGCAATAAAATTTGGTATGTTATCCTTAATTTGTTTTATATTGCACAGGCACACTCATGTCATTTTGGTCCTTTAGAATGAGCAATCTTGCTTATAAATTTTATGATTAAGGTAGGGGAAGCTGGGGTAAAAGATAATTATTTTAAGACCTCGACATTATCATAATTGCTTAGATAAGTATTGTTAACAATTTAAATAACTTGCACTATCATAATTAAAAAATTTATAGCTCCATTACCTTCTCAATGTCAAAGTAAATTTATAGATTCTATTTAGATTAAGTCAATATTTTAAATCCTTAACCACTATGTAATTTTTATAAATTGTTTTGCCATTAATTTCACAAATATTTCAAGTTGTATACACCTTTTTAATCTAAGATTATGTTTCCCATCGTATTAGATTTTAGATTGTAAAAAATGACATGTCTAATGTACTTATAAGTTTATATTCAAACTCTTCTTTAGTGTAGGAATCCCCATCCTATCCACTCATGATAGTGATACACATTTTCTATTCAAAGTTATTAATAATCTAGTTAGGTACTTTCATTTTAAATACTAAGAACAAAAATATTTTAGTGAATAATATGAACAAACCCTCTAATCACAACATGTCAAATTTATTTAATCTTATCCTTAATATTTTCCTTCATCTAATCCTTGATATAGAAAATCTAAAAGATAAAACTAATATACACCATACAAAATTGTAGTTGGCATCATCCATGAATGTATAGATATTACAAATTCTAAATACCAAATAAATGTTAAGATTAAAAGTCTTAAGTCAATGATGAAGTTCCATACAAAGGAGATGCTAACCATTCCCATTAGGCACATAGATTTTAAGAATGACAACTATGATCTCTTGAATATGGTTGCAAAAATGTTTTATATGGATAGCATAAATAATCCTAAAAAAATCCATACTGCATGGTGTTATACATGCTCATAACTACTTCGAGTTTACTTATAAAATTCTCATTTGGTTAGATGGCAAAATGCATCTCTAGTTATCCCATTTATTCACAAAGACTCTTTGTGTATCCATCATATCTTGTATGCCTTATCCTCCTTTTAAATCTAAATAATTATTACCAATTAGAGCTAGTCCCTCTTGACCCAAATGAATAATTTAAATTAGTAGAAGATTGGGCTTATATTTTTTTTCTTCTATGCCCTATTATGCCCTCGTCTCCCTCTTATTGGCAAATTGTGGCCTCAATACAAGGCAGTGCATTGTATAGGTTACCATTAAGTGTAGATAAAACACTGGTTAATGATTATATTAGGGGAAATTGGTATTTTTCCTTAAACTTTATAGTGATTTGATTTCACAGCTATGTCCTTAAAACTTTTAAGCTTCCCAAATATGTATCTAGAAGAGTATTTGCATTGGAATACCTATGCAAGATGGGCTACATTGAATAAGTTTATTGATCTGAATGATGAAAACTACTTATTTTAAACTTCCTCAGAGCAGCCATGATATCATTATCCAAAAAACTCAAGCATCTTGAATTGATCACTGAGGAAAAAATATGAGCATATGATCTAGATGGCTTATATGTCACATGGATATGGAATTTTAACTACCAAAAAGTGTATCTCATGAGTTACATCCTAAATTTAAGGAATACAAAAATCCTATAGAGTCAGACCCTGATTACCCCTCTAGCTTAATGGCTATAAATTTAGAAAAGGTATTGAAGGCCAAAGCTGCCAAATCGAAGACATGGAATTTTTTTATGAAAAGAAGCTACATTTTCACACCCTAAGATAGACATAAATACCAATAAAAACTTAAAAATCATGGGTTAGATATTCAAATTAACATCAAAGGTATTTGTGCATCATCACTCTTTCAATTGATAAGATGCCAACACTTATTTCAAGAAATTTTGCTACCAATAGATGAATAATGGGAACCGATAAAATAATCCCTGGAATAAATATACTATACCCCACCATTAAAATTATTTTGGGATTTTGAAAGGGTTTTATCCTTACTAAGGAGCACCACCCAAAAGTATTGAAACTAAATATCACCCTTGTTAATAACAATCTTCAGAAATCCTCATTAGGACATGTTCATGTTGTAGTCTACAAGTTGCACCGAGAATCATGAGATAAGAAAATAATCATGCTTAGGAATTGGATGGCTAATTCAATTGTAATAGATAATTATTCTATTTTATCTATCTTATGGGATGTAATTGAGACTCAAACATCTCACTCACG